>CAKAKR010039026.1:16056-39180 GCA_916700685.1 Adelosebastes latens
GGGCTGGAGCCGATCCCAGCTGACATTGGGCGAAGGCGAGGGCGAGGTACATCCTGGACAGGTCGCCAGACTATCACAGGGCTAATTTCCTCCAGTCTTTTCAAAATAAATCTACTTAGTTCGGTTTATGAATAGATCGACTTGGTTAGTTAGGCTACTTAGGTTTAGGAAAAGATCGTGGTTTGGGTTAAAATAACACCGGAAGTGCTGTAACTTAAGTACGGAAGTTACGTGTCAAATAAATCAACTTTGACGGGACATGAACAACGGTCTCCTGGGAGAAAGTGCTGTGTTTTTTGATCCACCCATCCAATCTGTCCTCCTCTCTATACAGCGTTTGCCGCTCTGTATACCTCCCAGTTCACAATTACGAGGATTAGACATGAGTTGATTTTGTGCTGACCATCACGAAAACTAGAATGGCACTCGGAGAGCGCTGACCTCCGCCCCCCCCTCTCCGTTCAGCTTGCGTCATCATCCACGTGTATTCTTGTTTATGTTGAGATCAGCTGTACGTAGCGGAGCATCGTAAAACACTTCACTCAAACTGGACAGAAACAAAATAAAACTCACCTAACCCGTCGTCGTTACTCTTTCCAACAATCACCAAGTGTGCTTTGGTCCAACTCAACTGTGATTTCACCGTGTTTAATTTGAAAAAACGCAGAATCTACAGTTGTTCCCCCCCACCCCCTGATCTCTCTCTGTCTCTCTGTCTCTCTCTCTGAAGCAAGGAGGCGGGGTCATGCGTCATCAACACGTCATCAGCTACACTGCGCATCTGTTATACCCAGAGGTCTTAATGTTCTGGCTGATCGTAATGCTTAAAAAAATTCCTGAATCTGGATCATGATCCGGATCGCAACAAAAATCTAATGGATTGTTCATTGTGCCACACCCCATCCCTCCAAAAAATTTCATTCAAATCCATCTTGGACTTTTGGAGTAATCCTGCTAACAGACAAACCGACAAACCAACAAACAAACGCCGGTGAAAACATAACCTCCTTCCTAGGCCTTTGGCCTCGGCGGAGGTAATAATGCATAGTGGTGCTTGGGTTACACAGAGGAAGAACACCTTCCAGCCTCAGTACCTGGCTGAGGTGCTTCCAGCTGAACTCACTGAATCATTCTTCTGAGTGGGATGTCACTCAACTTGTTTATACAAGTTTTTACATTTATAAACGTTTTTTTATTGCCAATGTGTGAACGGGTTGTAACCTAACCTAAAAAATTAGACCTTTCGCAACTGTAGACTGTTTTTTATGTGAAAAACTCTGGCTGTTTTTTACGGGAAAATAGAACAGATATGACATCATGCGAGCTCGCGAGTGAGCGCCTTTATTTGAAAACGGCTATTTGAGTCTGCTAATGCCAACAAACGACCAGCCCCCACCACAACTCAGACTCCAACACAAACAAAGTTATATCTAGTGAAGCCCGTCAAACAAAACAGGAATTGTGACCGACGTCGGGGGGAAAACTAATGTGGGAGAATAGCAGAGCCAGTGCAAAGAGTGTGTGTGCACGTGGGTGGCAAGTGAGTGGTGAAGCAAGAGAGAGAGAGAGAGCGGCAGCGAGTGTGTGAGAAAACGAGCGAGCAGCGGAGCAGAAGAGAGTTTAATTCATTGCTTTGCAAGCTACATTTGTTGCTTCTGTTCAAGGCAACTTGAAGTCAGAGGTGCCACCAGACTGGCATTCACAACTAGAGTGGTGGCAGCGTGACTGCCCCATAAAGGCCTCAGTACGCTTCAAACAAAGTGTTTGTCACATCACCTTATCACCTTACAACTCCTGAAACTTCCTTTCCCGTGATCGAATTGAGTGGGAAGCCGGTGAGGGATCAAACGAAACGACGCAGTGATCGGCCATGTGTATTGAGACCTCAAGCTCTCATTTTTCATTCTTTACACAACGGCTCTTCACAACGAGCGCAATACTATAAATGTCTTCAAGGATACACCGTGTACGCTGTTATCACTGTTATCAAAACTACAGAGACACGCAACACACACAGAATTCTAGGAGAGAGATCAGGGATGCAGCGGGATGCAGCCTGGACAACTCAGTCTCACAGCAGTTTGTGAAATAGTCATGAAGTTTAATCTATTTTTTCCACTCAGCACGACTTTCAACTACGTATTTTTTGTGCGTTTTCCTACAAGCGTCCAGCAACACGTGACGCACGTATGTATATGTATGTGTATACATATGTATATATATGTATACATGAGTTTTTGAAAATGTAACAATGGTTTGTACTGGTAGCGAGTCAAGGAAAAAACAAATACTAAAGCTGTAAACAGAGGTCATGGTGGTTCATGGTGGTTCATGCTCGTGAAACGGAGAACTTCTAAAGTTGAGCAACAATATTAACTCAACGAGACCTTTTCATGAAAGGGTTTGCCCACACCATGTTCATGATTATGTGTTTATCGGTTTGTCCTGGTCCTTGTTCTGTGATGATTGTATATTTATGTGTGTACTTGTCTGTAATCTGGCGGTGGATTACATCACACCCCTGTGGTTTTTCAATTACCCCCAGTGACAGGCCAGGCGGCGGTAATGACCTGTGAGAGCTCGGTTCTGCTTTCTGGCTGCGCGGGCCCTCCGTAAACCAGTTTGACTTTGGGTGTCTGTCAGAGCCGGCCTGTATTTACACATAGCTCAAACAAGTGGGGGTCTGCACCCTGTGTGAGGTATTCTGGCTCTCGCTGACAAGACCAAGGTTGCCTATTTCACCGCTCCGAGGCCCTCTCTGAGCCCAGACATGCTAATACCAGGAGGCTACGCTGATGGAAAAGGATAATAAAGCAATTTCTTTGTCAACAGCCAGGCGCGGATGATGTTGAGCTGTTGCATTTGGAAAGGAATGCAGATTTTCTTAAGAGCTATCGCTCTCTTCTTTTTTTCCTCCGGCCTCATCAATGCTAACGCCCCAGCCCCTGTGCCCTATAGGAAATAATTCAGATGAAGTGGTCCCATTTTGAGCCTATCCATCCCCTCCCATCCCCGTCCTACTGATTTGTAGGTAAATCATGGCTGTCAGTATAGTAGCAACCCTGATTAAAGTTCAGGGGTTTAATAGATCATTTTAAATAACCCCCAAATTACTCTCCCTCTCCCCAGCCGATCCACCTGGACCCCTGCCCTGGGTGCATGGCAGTTTTCAGCCGTCGCAGGGCGAGCCAAGTCCAGCCTCGTGGTTCCTGCCTATTCCCCCAGGATGGTGCGCTGCAGGCCTAGACCAACATTCTCAGCTGTGTTCAATCTGCTCTGAGACAAGCTGGCTATGAGAAAATGCAAAGGGAAAAGGCACTTGTGCGCACACACACACACACACACACACACACACAGGAGGAGAGACATGGAAAATCCTGGACAGTTAGCGCACTTTGTTCACTTGGTTCAGCTGGAATCTGTCTAGAAACACCCTGACACACACACAAACACACACACACACACCCCACCTCCAGCTCCCAGCTCCCCGGGCGACTGGAGTCCGTTCCAATTAATCGTGTTTAACCATTCTAATCACACTTTAGCACATTAATCCTATTTTCAATCCAAAACACATCTGAGACGACCGGCATGTGGCCTGCTGACTTTTTTTTATTTTTTTTATTTTTATTTTTTTATTGCCACCGCAAATCAGATGAAACCCAGAGGCGGCTGCAGGCCCCTGCTTCAGCCTGCACTCTCACTGAACTTGGACTTCCAATCGCTTTTTTTTTTTCCCCCTCCTCAACTCATAGGTAGAATTTATAGCATGACGCTGATGCCTTCACTCAAAATCTGTCCCTGCAGAATTTAACAATTACCTCGGGTGAGGTAATAAGTAAAAGGCTCGGTATGAGGAAGTGCAGTTTTTTTTCCTTCCTTGATTAGGTTGTATTATTGTGTATCGTGTGGATACGGTCCCAGTATCTTATCAGTTTGACATCCTAAGTCACCAAGACAGCCAGATAATTTGAGCCCAATCCATCTGCTATGGGAGCACCCCTGGAGGGGCGGGCTGGTCATGATACCGTATCTACACTCATTTAATGCTCTTGGAATACATTTGAGCTGTATAATTTCTCTGTGGATCATCTGGAGGCTAACAGTTATCAAGAAGAGGGAGGTTGTTGTTCTGTGAAATTACGTCTTTGGGGTCCTAAAAAGAAAAAAAAAGAAAAAGAGAGGCCTCTTTTTGAGCGTTTGGAGACTTTCACATTGGCAGCGGCGGAGGTGTTTAGCGCCTCCCAAGGTTCCTCCTGGAAAGCCATAGAAAAATCACAGATCTAACCTCTCCTGGAGCTCTTAAAAACCTTCCAGCCAGGGGTCCAGTAAAAGGTGCTGGTGCATTGATAATTGAGCCCTGCAAAGCAAACAAAGCGTCAGAAATGGCGTTTTAATGGGCACTTTTCGGGGGCTCACGGCAGCGCCGGTAGAGCGCAAGAGACGTTAAGCTAATTGAGTTTTAGAATCGTGTATGTATGACTGGCAAAGAGTGATATTCAAAATTATGAAAATAAACAAAAGGGCTACTCATAGGAAAACAAATGGCTTGGAAGCTGAGTAAACTGAGTGACATCACTGAGTCCCGGCTCAGCATGCGGGCAGGATGATGTAATGGGAGCTGGAGCTGCTCGCCTGCCATTGACTTCTCTAACCTCGAGGCCCCCCCCCCCCCCTTATGACCCAGCCATACACCCAGCCACGGCGGTGCTCCGAGGGGACGTGTTTTAATTAATCATAGGTTCATTAGTGCAGAGAGGCGAGCCTTTAGCTGTGACTGTTAGACACAGGAAAAAACACTTGTGATGGCATGACAAGTTCTCCTCTTAATGTGGCTGCTTAACGTAATGGTGAGAAAACAGACATTAATCCTCGAGGAAGTGGGAGGGCCGAGAGCAGCAGCAGCAGCTCGGCATAATCTCTCGTTAGATGCAAACACACAGGAGTTAAAGTAAGAGTCAGCGGCTCCTGTCCTCCGTCCGTCTGAGGTCAAACTGAGACACAAACAGTTGGATAGCAAAAAGTAATAAAAATGATTGTTTGGTTTTATTTCCTGTGTAGCAAAAGGTACACTTGATGCTGATTAAACAGTATGCTACGAATGATTTTTATTATATCTTAACCATATTTATGGCTTTCATAAAAACAAACTGCATGATAAAACCAAATCCACAACAAATAACAAGAAAACAACTGTTTGTTTGTAACTGCCCTCCGGAATCACATGTGAAAAGCATTTTCCGATTGTGCTGTCCAAAACCAAAACAGAAGATGGTTTATTAAAGATTGGGATAAGTTTAGATGCAAAAAATAACTTGGGTAGGGTTAAGGAACGGTCATGGTTTGGGTTAAAATAGTTACTTAAAGGTCCCATATCATCATTTCAGGATCATACTTGTATTTTGTGTTTCTACTAGAACATGTTTACATGCTGTAACTTTAAAAAAAAAACTTTATTTTCTTCATACTGTCGGCCTGAATATGCCTGTATTTAACCTCTGTCTTAAACACTCTGTTTTAGCGCCTTTCGACGGAATTGTGACGAAATTGTGACGAAATTGCAACAGAATTGCGTTACTAGGCAACAGCTTGGGTCCATGTTTACTTCCTGTCAGCTGATGACATTCACATACACTGCAACCAGGAATAAACTGGGACACATTTAGAATGTTTACGTTTAAATCTGTGTAAAGGGTCTAAATATTGTATATTTGTGACATCACAAATGGACAGAAGACCTGACAGCTTGTTTCAAATGCAGAGTTTCTGAATACGGACTGTGTGTTTTTCCCTGTGGATTGAGCGTTTCGATACTTTCACAGTATTTATATAGGACTTAAGCCTGCTCTATAATAAAAAAACATGAAAATCTCACTCTTTTATAATATGGGACCTTTAATTAAGATTAGTGGACCTTCACGGTCATGTTTAAAATCATAACCGCTTGGTTAAAGCTACTTCCATAGACTGTAAATAAGAAGTGGACGTAGTCATCATGATGTCACCTTTTGGTTTGTGGACTGCCGTTTTGAAGCCTCGAGTTCAGCATTTTGTCCGTCGCCATCTTGTTTTTTGCACCCAGACGTGGCATGAGAAGCTGGAGCTAAGTACAACCGAATGCATTTTTAGGCGACCAAAGAGGGTTGCAGGTTCAAAACCCGGCTTGGGGCCCTTTGCTGTGGAGTTTACATGTTCTCCCCGTGTTAGCGTGGGTTTTCTCCGGGTTCTCCAGTTTCCCCCCACAGTCCAAAGACATGCAGGTTAGGTTCATTGTTGACTCTAAATTCCCCGTAGGTGTGAATGGTAGCGTGAATGCTTGTCTGTCTCTATGTGATAGTCTGGCGACCTGTCCAAGGTGTACCCTGCCTTCGCTCATTTTGTGTTGATTTTGGCGGTCCCTGTGGACAGAAGCAGTAATGTTTATGAGTCCCTTTAGAACTATTGATTTGGTAAATGAATCAGTAAATCAGATATGCATGTAACAAAACAAAAAAACAAAACATTTGTTGACTCATTAAGGCTTATTAGTTGATGATAATAATGTGACATACCACAAAATGAAGACATCTTTTTTTTTCATGCATACTTCTCATCTATTGGCTAAAGACATACATTTAATTTAATCCTCAAGTGCGGAAAGTCGATTTCCTTTTAAACCAAAAACATTTCACATCATCCATTTTTGCTTTATTCATTTTCAAAGTTTTTGGCACTGTTGCCTTTGTCGGCACTGTTAGCGCTGTTAGCTGCTAGCTGCCGTTGCCATGTTGAGAGCCGTGTGGAGGCAATCCTTCAATCATAGATGTGCTCTGAATTTGGAATCTAGCACCTTTAAGTTGCACTTTACACACTTAACCTGCTCCATATTAGCACAAAAGAGCCAAATCTCACTTATTACAATATCATTTACTCCGGCAGGAAGCTTTTTTTTTTTCATTTCTTTCAACATATTTATTCCAAACAAATCTTCCTGATTAATCTGAATGTTCCCTTGCTTCTGTCCAGCAACTGCAAATCATAATTAATTACTTTTCCAAATCTGGGGGAGGTGATGAAGCTGCTAAACCCCCCCCCCTTTTAAATGATTCAACACACAGTACAATGGTAAGTCAGCAGAGTTTTGTTGAATTCTGGTGCAGTCTAGTGCTTGGAGACGTCACACAGAGACACCGATGTACTCTGTACTCAGTGCTTGTTGTGAACTGTTGTGACTGTGGACTGGACTTTTTTGTTGTTCCTGGGTCTTTGTTTTGGGAAGATCCCAGGTCAGTCTGGTCAGAGACTTCTCTCCACTTGAGCGTGGACTCATAATAATATAATGCCCACTGGAGCAGTGCTGGTGCACAAACACACAGCCGCTCTGTGGTACTGGAACCTGGCCTCTTGGAACAGACTTCCTCTCAGATATATTCTAAATCGCACTGCTGCTGCTGTGAGACGTCCAAATAGAAACAGATCTGGTTACCTTTGTTTGGTCACTGACCGGTCAGCAAGAGTCACAGTGGGAAAGAAAAGCAAGTACTCACTACTTATGGTTTACTTGACGGAGACCATAGAAACAACCAGGACCGCCTTTTTCCCCAGCAGTCAGTCCCATCCCTGCCAGACCATCTAAAAGTTCAGAGTTCTTTGAGATTATCATACTGAAAGATACCACAACGTTGCATCAAAAATGTATTGTACAATATGCATGGCATTTAGTATGTAACTGAGGTTGGCCACACGCAATAAAACACTTGCTCAATTCAGGACACTCGGGGGGTTTTGCAGCTACAGTCTTACTTGGCAACACTTTCTCACTCCCAACGCAACTTGGTCAGTGCCCCTTGGCCATGGAGACCGACGCACAGGGTACCCCTCTTGCGTTACTTTTGGATGGACCGGGGACGGCGTGTCAATATACGCTCCTTACATGCATAGTGTCCTTTCAAAATAAACTTCTGTTTTCACAGGAAGTTAGGTTTAGGCAACACAACCACTTAGGTAGCGTTAGGAAGCTGTCGTTCATATATTTCAGAATAAAAGCCTTGTGTTAACAAATGAAGGAATTCTGTCCACAGAAAAAAACACTTGAGGGCTTTTATTTTGAAATGAAAGCAGGAAGTGTTGATTTAAAAATATTTTTTACTTTTGACAGACAAAGACTTTGTGATAGTATTAGTTACATTATTGGATTATTTCACAATTCCATTGTTATATTATATATTTAGTCTCTTTGTTCATTTGATTTTTTTTAAATGATTGAGTTATTTATTTAATTTTGAACACCTTTGGCCTCATCAGTTCAATTTATTAATTTTACTTGATCCCAAATCTCTTATAGTCAGTTGAGAAATCTGCAGCTACTGATTAGGTTTTAGAGGCAATGTAGATCAATCTCACTCAGTCTTATAGGCTGAGAGAGATTCATACAGAACATTACTGACAGCTTAGATGTCACTCGGTCGTTTAAATGGATGATGTCAAATGCTCTGCAGTTTCTCAACTCGGACTCTGTGAAATATGTGCGAGCTGAAAAAAGGCTTAAAGCGTGCTAGATTTTCCCACTCAGCAGCGGAACAGTGCGAAAAAAGCTCTATATTAACTTAACACATGGTCTGAGAATGACTCTTTGTTTCCTCCCTTTTCCACAGCCACCACTTAAAGCTATGCAGAATAAATAAGCTGGCAACGCGAGGAAACACTAGAGAGACAGAGTGTGTTCTCTGGAGTCGTGCCACCGCTTGGTTGTCAATGGGAATGTAAGTAGGCCGCAAGTGTGAGCAATCACTGGAAATTATACGCTTTTAGAGGGATTTGATATAAAGGTATTAAGCCGGTCTGAGATGTTTGGCAGCCCAAATCGATGGGAATTATATTCATGGACATGATATGCACCACAACTGCGGCTTCTTGTCAATTCCATCGTATTGCACATTTTCCGACTGTTTGAGTGTATGAAGTGGATCCCAGCAGATTGGTGTAATAGGATAAATGTGGCTATGGAGTGGGCTCGGGTCCGGTGAGGGCACCACACGGTAGGTGGGATGGAAACTCTACTCTTCAGCCCGTCTCCCTTTCCCAGTGCCTCTGCCTCGGCTTGTAGCGTCATTGGAAACTTGAGAAAGCCTCTAACAGGCTGCTGAAGGGAGGATGGTTAGGATGAGCCAGGCCCACATTCATTGAGACTCCACTTTTTTCCCTCGTTTTCACCAAAGCCCTCTACGATAGGGGAGGGGGGGGTTGAACGGCGAGTTAAAAATGATGTCTGCTGCGTTTAGCATACGGGACGCTATGGTTCAGTCTACCATCAACTCCCAGTGTGGCCAATTGCAGTCGGCACACAGCCATGCAATCAGGTCCAAATTTCAAGCTCGGTTTAGTTCAGCGTCCGACGTGGTTTCTCTGAGCACGCGATGCCAGGGTGTTATGACAGTACACTCGTGGTTATCAGGTCGTGAAACGGCTCAGATGTAACTGAGATCAACCAGGGTGTCCTTGTGTGTGTGTGTGTGTGTGTGTGTGTGAGATCACCACACAGCTGGAGAGGTGATCTGCTCCCGCTGCTTCACGTCTGATTGTAAATGGTCAAACCTGACGCTGAAACTCAATAGGCCTTCGTACCCCAGCGTTTCCTCCGACTGTTGACGAACATGCTTTGGAAATTGGAAATCTCTGCAGTCTGATCAGGTCAAAGTAAAACCCCCATCTCGCTTGTATGTATCTTCACTCTTTACTCTTATTTCTAAAAATGAATACTACAAATAAAACGGAGCACAATAGCATGGCCATTAACTCTGGGTGGTGCTGTACAAAAACTTTTTGTATCATGTCCCAAGAAAATGTTTTCTTCTGATGAACTTCTACGTTCATCAATTAACAATGAAATTTCTGCCATATTGACAGGTTTTAGGCGTGTTTTTGGTGTGTTAAGGGTACATTTAAGTTGGTTACATATTTTACTTAAAGGGATAGTTCAGGTGTTTTGATGTGAGGTTGTATGAGGTATTTATCCATAGTCCATATAGTGTATTAGAAGCCAGCCCAGTCGCTCAGCAGTTCGTGAAATAGGAGGAGAGCGGCGTTCTTATCCCGTTTGAAACCACAAATCAAAGTTGATTTATTTGTCACATAACTTCCGTACTTAAGTTACGGCACTTCCGGAGTTATTTAATCCCGAACAATAATCTTTCCTAAAGCTAACTAAGTAGTTTTTGTCACATAACGTCCGAACTTGAGTTACGGCATTTCCGGTGTTATTTAATCCCAAACTGCGGTCTTTTCCTAAACCTAACTAAGTAGTTTCGATGCCTAAGCCTAACCAAGTCGATCTATTCCTAAACCTAACAAAGTAGTTTTATTTTGAAAAGACTGGAGTGGATATTTATTATATTATTTCTTGACTATTTCACAATCTGCCATGAGACTGTGTTGTAGAAGCAGACAGGAGTACCAGCACGGGAGCAAAGCAATGTACTGCTGTGGACCGGGGCAGCACCTAAAAAAAAATCAATATCAGTTGAAGTGTACACTATATTTAGAATATTATCACCGCTCTACCTCGCTGTAAGACAGCCCTTTCCGACGGGGAACTGAAGGCGTAATGGATGCTTTCTTCAAAGCCACCAGACTCCTTTGACAAAAACAGTAATTTTACCTCACAGAACACATTAGTTGCTGGTCTACCACTGCATCTATTGGTTAGTTTATTTGTGTTATGGTGTGACTTTTTAAAGGGTCAGTTTGGATTCTTTACTTGCTCGTGCTTTGAATTGACGACCCACCCACAAGTGGGTGCATTGCGTACACAACAAATTCCTTCCCAGGAAGATAATCCGAAAATGCTTTGTTTAGCAACAGTTTAGCGAAAAGCGACATCTTATAACCTTTTTTGCTGCGGACTCCACCGAACTCCTTAACGCCAATCGATAGAAAACTTTTTCTAGGACCATAGAGAGCCTGGAGAGGTGAGTACTATATACAATTGATATTGTTTTTAGGGTGAACTATTCCTTTAACATTCAAGCAGAATATAAAATAACACCTGCACCTTTAATTGTCAGCAGTTGGACTGTACCACGCGCTGCCACATTAAGGGGGATTTGGGAGAGAACACTTCTGTTTGTGTATATTAAAGGTCCCATATTATAAAAAGTGAATTTTTCATGGCTTTTATATTATAAAGCAGGTTTATATATAAGGTTCTATATAAATACTGTGAAAGTATCGAAACGCTCAATCCACAGAGAAACACACACAGCCCGTATTCCGAAACGGAGCTTTTGGAACAAGCTGTCAGGATTTCTGTCCATTTGTGATGTCACAAATCTACAATATTTAGATCATTACACGGTTTTAAACGTAAACATTCTAAATGGGTCCCAGTTTATTTCCCATTGCAGTGTATGTGAATGACATCAGCTGACAGGAAGTGAACATGGACCCAAGCTGTTGCCTAGCAACGCAATTCCGTTGCAATTCCATTGTAGTGTACTAAAACGGAGCGTTTCAGACAGAGGGTAAATACAGGCATATTCAAGCAGACAGCATGAGGAAAATAAAGGGTTTTTTAAACATTAAAGTATGTAAACATGTTGTATTAGAAACCCAAAATACAAATATGAAACTGAAAATGAGCACAATATGTCCGCTTTAAAGATCATTTTGCAAACGAAGCTAATAGTTAGTTGTTGTTAGCTGCATTGGTAATATTTAACCGGCTAGGGTTTATTCGTAGATATTTTATGCTTGTTATTATGTGTTATTATGTGTTATTATGTGTTATAATGGTTTGGCCAGACACTATAATGTTCCCCTTGTATGTTATTTGCAGTTCAGCTAAACTCTCTTATGGGTCCAATTTATGAACTATTGTATTTAAATCCATTGGGGGGTAAAGCCCACATTTTTGAAAGCCTGTGCATCCTACCTGCACGGTTCCTCATAGTGTCTGGTCATTTACAAAAGGGACGCCCAGTAAATATAATCCAGGAAGAATGGACTGCAGAGTATACAACTAAAGCCTTACAAATATGGTGTCTCACTAGCTTTAAAGCATCCTGACGGTCAGGCATTATAATATATCCTTACAAAATTTGTGCTACAGCATGAGAAGCTATGTGCACATTCATGTAAATCAAAAATAGTCCCGACGATTTTAATTAAGGAAGACCAACCCCAATACAAGGCAAGTGTTAAAGGGTAAAAACTGTAATTTCTTTGTATATAAATAAGTCATAGAAGGACTCACAAGCAATACAACTAAAATGATAAATAATTATATAATTCTACAATATCACATTTCCTCTCTCTTGAAATGGAAGATCTCATTTAAAAAAAAACATTTCTCACGACTAAATAAAAGTCTGCCCCGGGGAAAAAATAACAGCAAATGGAGTAACTCTGACCACATGTCATGAATATGAAACAAATTAAGCATTATGGCAGGAGGTATGCCCCTCTAATGCTCTATCTCCAATACATCTCCTCTATCAATACAATCTAATCCAGCCGAGGCTGAGGCCGAGAGCAATATGCACTTAATGGAGAGGGGGCATGTTTGTGCTGACGGTGTATTCATAAGGTATAGTGGACAAATGAATAGATTTTTTTATTCATCACTGCCATGCTGTTATCAAATTCTTATGTTTGCTACGTGTAGCTGACCTGACGCGAGACGCTAAAATGCATTTGTTGAATTACAGCGACCGGGCCGAGCCATTACTCGCTGTAACAGATAGCCTGTTCCTGATATGCACCTCCAACTTTCATTTCTCGCTCAGAGACTTGAGATTTCCCCAAGCCTCATGTAGGGATAAGAAACTTTTATATTGCTTGTTTTTGACATATGAGTGTGTTAAAATTGCCTGCCGATGCAAAGCCATTTGCCTTGTCAGAGGTTTTGTAGCTGAGCGAAAATGTATCTACTGTCGTGGATCTGGTGTGACTTCTCATCTCCGAGGGACGTCACAGAGGAGAACAGAACGATTCCAGGTGCTCTGGTAGTCTGTTACCTCCAGATAGACTGTGTGTGTGTGTGTGTGTGTGTGTGTGTGTGTGTGCATATCTTAATGTATAATATGTCCCTTTAACAGCACTACTGCTTTTCTTAGCTTCTTCGGCAGTAACAATAATAATGTTTTTGTTTTTAAACTGGAACTTTCAACTGCATCTCATGCTCTTCCTCAGCGGCTGGTTGTCTTGTTGGTCTTGTCGTGGTCACCAGACAATTAAGCAAAATCCAGGGCTGGTTTAAGGCCATATAGGCTGGTCGCCCTCTAAAAAAAATAAAATAAATAAATAGTTAAAAAAAATTGCATAGAGGTACAACAGAGTATTAGGGCCACATTGAGGGGAAAAAATCTTAGATTTCGAGAAAAAAAGTCATAATATTACGAGAATAAAGTCATAACTTTACGAGAAAAAAGTCATAATATTACGAGAATAAAGTCATAAGTTTATTAGAAAAGAGTCATAATATTATGAGAATAAAGTCATAAGTTTACGAGAAAAAAGTCGTAATATTATGAGAATAAAGTCATAAGTTTATTAGAAAAGAGTCATAATATTATGAGAATAAAGTCATAAATTTAAGAGAAAAAAAGTCGTAATGTTATGAGAATAAAGTCATAAGTTTAAGAGAAAAAAGTCGTAATATTATTAGAATAAAGTCATACGTTTATGAGAAAAAAGTCGTAATATTATGAGAATAAAGTCATACGTTTACTAAAAAAAAAAGGTCGTTATATTATGAGAATAAAGTCATAAGTTTAAAAGAAAAAAGTCGTAGTAATATGAGAATAAAGCCATAAAATTATACGTAATTTATATGTAATTTTACGTGTTATTTTAGAGGGGAAATAGAGCAGCGTGCCGCCTGTGTGAAAATGAGGAACGTGGAGCATGTTGAGAAGTTATACTTTAGTAAAGGTTTCACAAATAATGAAATACTCACATACAATACCACATTATCATCAGTATCAAGACCTTGAAAAGATTGTGCAAGAAACTGCCAAACAGACCTGATGGGGAAACTTCCTCTTTTGTGGAGAAGGAAATTACTTTTTTTCTCGTAAAGTTATTACTTTATTCTCGTAATATTACAACTTTTTTCTCGTTAAGTTATGACTTTATTCTCGAAATCTCTGATTTTTTTTCCCCTTAATGTGGCCCTCATACTCCGTCGTATTGAGGAAACAAACGAACATGTAAATAAATAACTAAAGAAATACACTTTTCACCCCCTGTAACTCTCTTTCTCACACGCCTATAGGGCACTAAATAGGCTAGAGCAGGCCCTGGCAAAATCTATCTGCTGAGGAAAACTGCTAGATGCTGTTGAAAGTACTAGAAAAAGCTAGCAAGTGGACCTTGAGGGTAAAAAAAAAAAAATCAAAATACTGTTTCCAAGGTCAAGAATGAACTTTCACCGCAGAAACTAAAGTAAAATAAATAAAAAATGACCCCCTAATTAAAACTTGGACCCCCCAAAAGAGGTCAAATAAAAGGGTGGAAGGGGGGGAGGTTGAAACATTTATATATCCTTCTTACCTGTGATAATAATTATTACAATATATTTCCCATATTCATGCCTGGATGAATTTTGAAATACGATTTCAGACACTCCTAAAGTGGACCATACCATTTATTAACCTTGATGCTAGTTGAATGTCTCGTCTGCCTGCCTGAGTTGCAGTGGCACACATCCTTCTGTGCGTTGCGCAAGCCAGTGGAGGTGTAATGTAGGTAGCGAGCTGCTATCTCAACACAGTCTCACAGCAGTTCGTGAAATAATCCCAAATTTCCCTTTTTTTTCGTGACGTTCAGCACGACTTATATTTCTTTTGTGCGTTTTCCTACGAATGTCCAGCAACACGTGAAGCACGTGTCAATTTCTACTTCAGTCTTTTAAAAAATGAAACTACTTAGTTAGGTTTAGGAAAAGATCGTGGTTTGGGTTAAAATATCTCCAGAAGTGGCGTAACTTAAGTACGTAAGTTACAAATACATCAACGTTGATTCCTGCTTTCACACGGGACTTTAACAGCGGTCTCCTGGATGAACGTACGTAATGCCGATTACATAAGAATTGATTTTGTGCTGACCATCTCGAAAAAAATGGGAAATTCTTGTCTATGTACGGGAATCAATACATTAAATTTCATGACTATTTCACAGACTACTGTGCGACTGGGCTGGCTATCTAGATATAAATACACTTTACTTTCTCACCTTCAGAGTTTCTTCAGTGTCTACACTATAATGGATTTGATTTATCATCATCTACAGACTTTACGTTAAACAAGCAGGATTGTAAGAATTCAGTTCACTGAAGCAACACGCCTCATGGGTGCAAAAGCTCCGTCCACAGACAGATTTCCCTCAAAAGTGAATTATTTGTTGGACCGTTAAAATAAGTACAAGTTTTTTTTGTTCAGTAAGGAGAAAAATAGGCCTCCTTCATCACTAGTAGCAGAGTTTTTGGAGGTAAAAAAATGTTTTATTTTATACTTTTCATGCAGAAATTGGTTCCTTTTCCAGGGATAAAAAATCATGGCCACCAAATTGCATTATTCGCACTTTGGTTAGAACAAATGTTTCAACAAGATCCTAACTCTACAGAGGCCCTGAAGTCCCAAAAAATTATAACTTTTTATCTTGTGCACATAAGATCTGCATCTGGTGCCCACGAGTTATTAGCTTTAGATATTAGATCAAAATCTAGGGCTGTCAATCGATTCAAATATCTAATCGTGATTAATCACGTCATTGCCCATAGTTAATCACAATTAATTGCAAATTAATCGCACATTTTTGTATCTGTTCAAAATGTACCTTAAAGGGAGATTTGTTAAGTATTTAATACTCTTATCAACATGGGAGTGGACAAATATGCTGCTTTATGCAAATATGTGTATATATTTATTAGTAGAAATCAATTAACAACACAAAACAATGACAGATATTGTCAAGAAACCCTCACAGGTACTGCATTTAGCATAAAACAATATGCTCAAATCATAACATGGCAAACTGCAGCCCAACAGGCAACAACAGCTGTCAGTGTGCCAGTGTGCTGACTTGACTATGACTTGCCCCCAAACTGCATGTGATTATCATAAAGTGGGCATGTCTGTAAAGGGGAGACTCGTGGGTACCAATAGAACCCATTTACATTCACATATCTGGAGGTCAAAGGTCAAGGGACCCCTTTGAAAATTGCTATGCCCGTTTTTTTCCTGGATCAAATTTAACGTAAGTTTGGAGCGTTATTTAGCCTCCTTCACAACAAGCTAAAACCTAAAAATCGCAATTTGCGTTAATGCGTTAAAGAAATTAGTGGCGTTAAAATGAATGTGCGTTATTATTGCGTTAACTTTGACAGCCCTAATGTGAACACAAGACATGGATCTTATGTGCACATCTGTGGTGTACTGGCATAGTATATATGATAGTATAACACAATGAAACTTTACTGACTACTAGATGATTTTTTTTCTCCCCTCTCATCTGTTGCAAAAGACAATCTGTGAAAACGGAGAATTCCATTAAAATTCCATTAAACGAAATGAACAGTGAGGAACAAAAACAAACTTTAGCTCTATGAATGTTAATGTTTGTATTGATTATGTATTAGCTCTCCTCAGCCTTCCTCCTCCTCCTCATCAAAGCCAGTCACCTCACGCTCTATAATTATTTTCACATGGACTCTGAAAAGGCAGGTTTCATCAGCCGCTCTCGTCTGTCACCTAAAGCAAGACAAATGAGGGAGTCGTTCGTATGCATGTACTATTTCTGCACAGACTACACAAAGCCCATACATTAGGCCAGCTAGGTTCACTGCAAAGGCTAGCGCTGGTTTCCTGCAGCCCGAGATCAGATTCACCTCTTTGATTTTTTTCCCTGTGTAACGCACCCCTGCCAGCTGCTGAAGCCGGTGTCACAACGGCTTAATTCTCCTGCAGGGGAGTAATGATGAATTCAGCGGAACACTCTAAGTTACAGCCCGGTTAATGTGAACGCTTTACAGGACACGATGAAATGCCATATGTTTTTATTTAGATGGAAATTATGCAGCCTGTCTCTGACACTGTTCGTGACATACAGTTAGATATAGATATTGACATTGCTTTTAGACACATGAGCTGAGATGAATGAATTAGATTATATAGATGCAGAGAGGTCGGGAAACATCGTAAGCTTAAATAGAGACAGACAGTAGATGAGATCTTTAATAAGACGTACATAGCTGAGACAGTGTAAGAACATAAATAGATATTATCTTTAACATAGATGTACACATGATTTTGAGTTTCCATCATTCTCTCAGTTCAGTTCATTGTAATTCGGATGAGCCTTCACTGGAAAAAGACAAAATATTGCTGCAGCAGTAGACGTACTGTCATGTTTTCAGGGCCGTAGTTAGAATTTTAGGAATACTGGGCTCATACATTTAAAGGTCCCATATTGTAAAAATAAGATTTTCATGTCTTTTATATTATAAAGCAGGTTTGAGTGCTATATAAATACTGTGAAAGTATCGAAGCGCTCAATATACAGAGAAATACACACAGCCCGTATTCAGAAATTTTGCGTTTGAAACACGCCGTTTTTCAGAATTCTGTCCATTTGTGATGTCACAAATATACAATATTTAGAGAATTACACGGTTTTAAACGTAAACATTCTAAATGTGTCCCAGTTTATTTCCTGTTGCAATGTATGTAAATAACATCAGCTGAAAGGAAGTAAACATGGACCCAAACTGTTGCCAGACAACTGTTGCAATTCCGTTGAAATGCACTAAAACGGAGCATTTCAGGCAGAGGGTAAATACAGGTATATTCAAGCAGACAGTATGAGGAAAATAAAGTTGTCTTTTTTAACATTACAGCATGTAAACATGTTCTAGTAGAAACACAAAATACAAGTAAGAACTTGAATATGAGCATGATATGGGACCTTTAAACAGAAAGAGATTCATATGAAGAGGTTAAAGTGATGAATGAGAATACTGAGGATCTGTCAAAAATATCAGTGATTATAAAAAGGATGAAAAAACATATTTGTTTTTCATTTAAAACACATTTTTAATAACAACATAACTATTTTAAACTGTTGTTAAAACACCTAATGTGCAGCGCTCGGTCTTTTTCACAACAAACATTTTTTTGTCATAGTAGGAAAAAGCACAGGTGTTACTAATAACATGTGTCCCAGTTAAGTGGTGACAGTGTGACAGTGAGCCAGCAGGAAACGGCACCAGGAGCCTGAAACTGAAGCAGCAACGTGGAATTCAGCCGTCGTTCATGTCATTATTTACACCTGTGCTTTTCCTACTGTCACACGTCAAAATGAAAAAAGGGCAGACTGCTGACAAAACATGTCTTTCTCCACTTTGTGCCATGAGAAATGTGTCAACAGAACAGCGTCCGGCAGTAAGGGCTCCCCTCTGTGTTTGACAGCGGTAACTGCAATAAAATGAGAACTAAGGTTCATTCTTTTTAGTTTTACTTTAAAAAAAAAAATTCTGGGAATTTTATTGATGTTATTGTTGGAAATAAAGAGGTGGAAATGAATTGCAAACACTGTAGTTTACCATTTATTTTTCTAATAATCTCAAAGAATTCTGACACAGCATGCATTGCTGTCTCTTCACTTTCTACAATGAAAGCACTTTAGTTGACGGTGCTGAGGACACCGAGGTGACGCATGTCCTCGGTGGAAATCTGGTATTTTAATGACCAGAGAAGAAGAGCTATATTCACACATATGCTGAGTTCTGAAGACTGATTCAGACGAAATATCTTTAACTTTGCATTTTTGTACAAAAAAATCTATTGAATGAAACATAAAAGATGGATTCTGTATTTCTCCACCATATCCTGGCCGTGTGGAAGCCTTTGAAATACAATCTAGGGAGATAAAATATATTGAAAATGTTGATGTTGCTAAATGAAATAAATACATTAAAAACATTTTTTTTTAAATTCTTTGGAGACGGGGTTGCACTGAGGGACTTGAGCTCATCGGTATTTCTAGAATCTTGGCAACAGCCCTTTTGGACCGCGTGGTCCTGGAGCACGAAACACATCGAGTTTAGATGTGTTGAAATCAGGGCTGTCAATCAATTGAATATTTAATTGTGATTAATCGAAAATTAATCGCACATTTTTTTTTAGTTATTTCAAAAATGAAAAGAAGAAATGGCTACATTTACAGTACATATTTTTTTAAGGTTATTGCATTTGAACATTTCCATTTGATGCTACTTTCTAATTTAATCTATGGAAGTCAAACACTGCCTATATTGAAATTATATCATTAAAACAACTGAAATTTCATTTTCCATGTCTCAATGCATTTACAATAGGAAAAAAAAATGAAATCCAATTTTCATTTGAAAATGTGAATATTATTATTATAATCGAATAAAATATTTAATCGCAATTCAATCAAAATCACACATTTTTTATCTGTTCAAAATGAACCTTAAATGGAGATTTGTCAAGTATTTAATACTCTTATCAACATAGGAGAGGGGGAAATATGCTGCTTTATGTAAAATTATGTATATATTTATTATTAGAAATCAATTAACAACATAAAACAATGACAAATATTTCCAGAAACCTTCACACGCATTATATACAGGCATGATTCTCTGTCTATTTCTAAGGTTAATATAGATTTGTCTTCCCTATTTTAGTTACATGTTGCTTCCCCATGATCCCATTATTGTGATGCATTGGCTAAACCCGGCTAAACATCGGCTGTATATATCTGCTTAACATCCATTGCCAGATATAAAAAAAACCCTGATATTTTGTGTTATCTTTTAGAAAAATACATTCATTCTCCAAATGAAGCAAATAGAAAAAAGCAACTTTTAAAAAAAAAAAAAAAAAAAAAAGGCCCAGTCCTCAACCACACATATTCCCCTTCCCTCCCTTTCGGATCATTCCGATCGTTCCTGCAGCCTCGGCCTGAATCCACACGGGCAGAGCGTCGGAGCGGAGAAGACATCTAGATCTGTGAGGCTTAGTAACATGGCGGCGCTGCTCGGACCACCCGTAAGGATCAGATAAGTGTATGTGGCAAGCCTGGCCCGGATCAGCATGGCACTTGGAATTACACTGATGTGCCCCCCCCTCCTCCTCTACCCTCCACAGCCTTATAACCACACTGTTCCCTTGTAATAGATTTCAGCAGGTTTTGAGCTCTCCTCTGCGCTTGTTTATTATTGTTCCAAATGACAGAGTGCAGAGTTGAGGGTGGAGGAGTCGGGCTGATGGTGATGGTGGTGGTGGTGGTGGTGTGTTTGACTGTGTGCCTGTTCTGGGTTTTTCTATATTTATAAGAACCAAATGTCATGTCAGGGATCAGGAGAAGAGGGAAATCATCCAAGGTGAGGATATGCTATATATGCTACAGCTGAGGCCTTCACAAGTACAAGTGCAAGTGTGTGTGTGTGTGTGTGTGTGTGTGTGTGTTGCACGGAAAACCAATCATCGTCAAACTGGAATACGTCAACTGTCAGTCCACACTCAGAGCTGAGTTTTAGCCCAACAGCTCAGGAGGTTTATGGGGTTTTAAAAGCCACATATCCTGAAGGTGCCATCCGTCCGCTCATCTAACCGTCCTCAGTCTGATGGGCAATTTGCTACTGACGACAGCTGTGTGTGTGTGTGTGTGTGTGTGTGTGTGTGTGTGTGTGTGTACACACACGCTTGAGTGATGAGAGTGGGTGAAGAGGGGGTCAACAGTCACTCTCCTGCTCCATGCCCCCTCAGACCAGCTAACCAGAGCTACACAACAACCAGGAACAGTTTGGTAACTCTGCTGTAAAAAAAAAAAAAAGCATAATTTTCCACATCAATTCTTGGGTTGTTATATCTCTCTTATTTTCTTTATATGCTGTACATGGCAAGGTGTTTATTTATGCTCATTTATTCAGTTCCATCCAACAACAACACAACAATGAAAAGAGAAATGCTACATTTACAGTATACATATTTTTTTAAGGTTATTGCATTTGAATATTTCCATTTGACGCTACTTTATACTTTGATCTATGGAAGTCAACCGCTGCCTTTATTGAAATCAAATCATTAATATCGCTGACTTGTCTCAGTAGAGAGAAAAAACAATGCAATCTAATTTTCATTTGAAACTATGAATATTAGGGCTGTCAATCGATTAAAATCCCTCAAAAGTGAATTATTTGTTTGACCGATAAAATAAGTATATTTTTGTTCAGTAAGGAGAGAAATATGACATTACCAGTAGCATACTTTTTTAGGTAAAATGTTTTATTTTATTAGTGCCTTTGCCAGGGATCAAAATCAAGGCCAGAATGCACCAAATTGCATTATTCACCCTTTGGTTACAAAAAAAATGTTCAACAATATCCTAACTCTGCAGAGGCCCTGAAAAGAACTGCATCTTGTGCCCACAAGTTATTAGCTTAAGATATTAGATAAAAACTAGGGCTGTCAATCGATCAAAATATTTAATTGTCATTAATCGCAAATTCATCGCACATTTTTTATCTATTCAAAAGGGAGATTTGTCAAGTATTTAATACTCTTATCAACATGGGAGTGGACAAATATGCTGCTTTATGCAAATGTATGTATATATTAATTATTGGAAATCAGTTAACAACACAAAACAATGACAGATATTGTCCAGAAACCCTCACAGGTACTGCATTTAGCATCAAACAATATGCTCAAATCATAACATGGCAAACTGCAGCCCAACAGGCAAAAACAGCTGTCAGTGTGTCAGTGTGCTGACTTGACTATGACTTACCCCAAACTGCATGTGATGATCATAAAGTGGGCATGTCTGTAAAGGGAGACTCGTGGGTACCCATAGAACCCATTTACATTCACACATCTGGAGGTCAGAGGTCAAGGGACCTCTTTGAAAATGGCCATGACAGTTTTGCCTCTCCAAAATTTAGCATAAGTTTGGGGCGTTATTTAACCTCCTTCAAGACAAGCTATGTACCAACTGATTATTCAGGTTGTCTAGTTTCATATGATGCCAGTGTCTTCTCTCTAGCTTTAAAACTGAGCTTGTTACAACCTAAAAATCGCAAGTTGTGTTAATGCGTTAAAGAAATTAGTGGTGTTAAAAGTGAATTTACTCTGACAGCCCTAATGAATAGGCATAATTGCTGCCAAAGTGAGAGTCCTGATTTGAGCTTATTTCAAATAAAAAATGCTCATAATGCCAAGACTCTCCCGAGCCCTTTTGTGAGTTTGCAATTTTATTTTGACACTAATTATGTTGGGGTTTTTTTAACCTAAAAATTTAAATCAAAAATCAAATTTCAGAACTTTTATTTTAATCTTGTCATAAATAAGATGCACACAACTGCAAAATTAAATTTCAAATTGATTAAATTATTTCATTTTAATCTTTGCAGCAGTCTTCCATACACCTTCATTAAAGGGACTGTTTGTAAGCATCAGAAATTGGTTGTAACAGCGACACCTGTGGCCGTTAAGTCAACAAAAGTCAGCGTCCTGTTGCTCTCGCGTGTGCTCGCTCTACATAGACATGAACGAGCATCGCTCAAAACAGTGAGGCGACACACGTCAGCTAAAAGCACAATATCACTCTATATTTCAGCTGCTTGGCAGTAATGTTAGCTGACCAGACGAAGGTCTCTCCATGAATCTATGCTGATCCTAGTGTTGGCTTTTCCTGCCTCAGCCTCCGGGGCTGAAGCAGGAAGAGAAACGTTATCGTCTCTGACCGGGTGCCAGTGTCTCCCTCCGGCACCCGGTCGGAGACGATAACATTTCTCTCTGCGGAGCCCCGTCACTTCACAAGACACGGGAAACCTCTGTTGGTCTGGAGGAGCTGCAGCAGTTATTTCTGCACAAACGTCCACTGTACATTCACTAGATATTCTCAGAGCTAAACTAACTCTTCTGCAGTGTGGAGTGTGCGCGCATGCATGTGTAGAGGTGGAGCGAGAGAGCAAGTGAGAACGAGCGCGGTGTGTGAGTGAAGGCAAGCAGGCAGAGGAGCAGAGGAGCAGAGACTCCGGCCCTGGAGACCAAAGCTACGGTCTCCCCCGCATCCTCCGACCGCGGCCAACACTGTTTAACAGACGGGCTTCACTAG
>CAKAKR010039027.1:0-35702 GCA_916700685.1 Adelosebastes latens
CCAACCATGTAAAATACAATGACCATTAGCATTGTAACAACAGAGAAATAATCCACCAAACACAAGTTTCCAAACTTTTTTTTTCCAGTTTATATATACTATATATATATATATATATATATATATATATATATATGTTAGGGCTGGGTGATATGGCCTAAAAATAATATCGCAATATTTTTAGGCAATATCGCGATACACGATATATATCGCGATATTTTCAAATATCCTCTTAGCACTTCATAAATGCTTGATTTAACCATTTGATGCATACAATCACATCTATATGATGATTCTTGTAGTCCCTGCAGCATATGTCTGCATTAAAACCTTCTTGTTTATATTCATTAGTGGTTTCTGATGGAACTATTTTAATCTTGCATGCAAAAAGGGGGAAATCACAAGTTATATTTAACAAAACAGTATCCAACAGTATTCACTTTAACCAAATAGTTATCTGGCAATACATGCTTTATATATTTTGATAAATACATAACACACACACACACACTGTTTTTAATGGCGTGTAATAAGTGTAAAGTATCTTATTATGTTTACCAGTAAGCTGTTATAACATTGCTGCTAATAAAAATGATTATTTTTCCACTAGTGTAGAAAGACTCACCAATCGTGAGGTGTAGCCTACTGTGTGGCCAAAACAGTCTGGTCCACTTATTCAGGCTCACAGCTTTGGTTCTGTTAGCTGGACGTTCATATTATGGATCAAGTGTCTTAATGAGTCTTTTGAATCCGGGCTATTCAACTACGCTGACCAGCGTTGTGATGTAGTTGTTCACAGCGGCCGTGATTTCTTTGTATTTTGTACTTTTTTTGTCATATGGGATTGCCTTGGAAAGCGAGGCTGGGCTGGTTCTGGTTGCCTTGGTCGTGTTCTCGCTACCGTACTCGCTTTGCCGCTTCAGTTCTTTCGCTTTCTCCGGGCTCCGGGCTCCTTCTCTCTCCGCTGCTTCCCTCCATGAACAAAAACACGCCGGCCGAATGTGTCACACACTCGCCCAGGAGAGAGGTCTGGATGGGGTCGGAGTCTGTGACGTGTGTATCTGTGTCTGTGAGAGGGAGCCGGAGGGAGAGAAGGAAATGCCAAAGCGAGTCTCATGCCGGCGCGGTGGCTTAAAAACATTACATGACAATTTGTAGTCGATGTTCGCGATATAGTCATTTTATATACCGCACATGGGACAAGCTACATCGACTATATTCTATGTATCGCCCACCCCTAATATATGGCTTCAGTGGGCTGCAGTTTGACATGTTATGATTGGAGCATATTGTTTTATGCTAAATGCAGTACCTGTGAGGATAAAAGGATTAAATACTTAATTTGCGATTAATCACAATTAACTATGGTCATGCTGGTTTTTTTTTAACTGTGCAATATTCAATAAAATAATACTTCAACAAACCTTTATTGACACAAGTATAAAATCTGAATTATAAAGCTGGGAGTTTGTTGCAGAAGAGTGCTGCAAAGGAGTGCTCGGAGTGGAGATGAGAGTATTTTCAGGACGTTATCCTCACAGTCAGGAAGCAGGGATTGACCAGGGTAGATCCCCCGTGGTGCTGGACTGGCAACTGGGCCCCAGAGACATGTGGGGAAATAGAGAGATTTTGAATAAAAGACAGGAAAAGTAGCAGCAGCCTAAGTATTCCACTTTCAATCCATTGAGTGGAAAAGAATGTCTTACCTTCCATTTAGTTTCAAGGTAACAACTTCACAGAAACTCAAAGAAAAGTACCGTGCTTGTGCTTTTTTATGCTACTTAAAACAACTAAATGCAATAATAGAACACATCAACCAGAAAACAAAGTTGATCAAATGTGTAACAGAAAAATGAAGCTTTTAGTTTGCTTTTAAACAGTGATTACATTGGAGCATGTCTAATCCACATTTAATGAATGTAATGCAGAGTTTACCGACAACTAGGATCAGAGAAACTGGAGGCATCTTCACAGATTTTGGACGTAACTCTCTAAACACCCAACGATCCTGTACCAGAAGATCTAAGACTGTTTCTTTCAGCCGTTCTGAAAATAGTGTTCCTGTGGTGCACGGCCATGCAGGGCTTTTCATGCCTCCGAGCCAGCGTCAGCCGTGAGCTTAGACTGCTCTTTTCCGCCGGGAAACTACATTTGTTCTAGCTGTATTGTTGTCCGGGTGGAAACAGTTGGGATTATAGACGCTGTATAGCGCCAGAAACAGGTTGAGATAACGAAAAGGAAAATCGGGAGGGTTGACAAGTATGGACCCAAGGATGAACTGATTAGATTTTGGTGGTCAAAAGTCAGTGTCACTGTGACCTCACAAATTAACGCCATAACTCAAGAATTCATAGGCTAATTATGAAAGTTTCACACAAATGTCTAACAGGAAAAAATGATGAAGTGATGACATTTTGGACAGACATGGATGTTAAGTGACACTTCACTGGTTGGCGGAGGCATACAACCGTGAGACAGAAATTCTATTACGACAATAAGTTCAGTTTTGTTCAATTCTAAAACTAGAGACCATGTTTTGATGGTAAAGTGTAGGGAAGTAGGGGGGTAGGAAGCTGGGGGGGACAGTGACCCCTTTCCCACTTCCTACCCCTTTACTTCCGGAGCCTTTACTCGGACCACACCCATCTTTGCACTTCATTTTGATCTCAACTACACACCTGTAAAGTTTTGTGACTGCATCTTGCACAGTTGTGACAAAATCTGTCCACGGACGGACGGACGGACGGACGGACGGACGGACGGACGGACAGACGGACGGACACAGGGACAGACGGACAGACAGACAGACAGACAGACAGACAGACATACAGACAGACAGACAGTATAAACACCTGGCAAAGTACTCAACACGTCCTCTGTGGTAGTTCATGCTACAGTAGGAGTCTCCAGGACCACCTGTTGCCATGATGACTCACACACAGACTCTCAGGGTAACAGTAGCAGCCACACGCTGTCGCTGCTGGTGATTACCTGGCAACCAATGCAATGATCTGAGGCCAGGTTGACATCCACAGATATATGATTTTCCTTCCTGTTAAACTGTGGCATTCTGAATTTACTCATCAGCCAGTCTTTTGAGAGAGAACAGTGGGGAGAACATCACAGCAATCTAATCTACTAGAGATAACTGCATGTTCATGTTTTCTCTGCATCCACTGAGAAGAGGGCTAACATTCTCACAGCCCGTCTCTGAGTAGAAATTGAGCTAAAGATAAACAAAATAAATTTCCCCGGCTGTCCTCAGCTATAGCTCACCTACATGCAGGGTCCAAAATTAACACCCGCCAACCTCCAAATGCGGGTCAATTTTCCAATTGGTGAGTCAATTTCGAAAGGCTGTCTGCCACACTGGCGGGTAAACATTTTTTATCAAAATCGTCATATCGTAAAAAACTATAAGCTTGGTTACACTGAGGGTCTCTACTGCGTTCTGGGGTCAATTACTTCTGTCCTCTGCTCTCTGTGTTGGAGTTTGACACACACACACACACACACACACACACACACACACACTGAGTGAGACAACGTTACAGCTGAGAATGTAGCAGTGCAGTGTGTGTACAGTGTGTGTACAGTGTGTGTACTGTGTGTGCACAGTGTGTGTACAGTCGGTGTACAGTGTGTGTACAGTGTGTGTACAGTGTGTGTGAATATAACATTGATAACAGTGATAACATTACAGTTAGCGAGCGTTAACTGTAGCGATAACGTTACAGTTAACGTTATAGTCCCCTCACTCGCGAACAAGACCCCGAGGTACTTGAACTCCTTCACTTGGGGTAAGGACTCATTCCCTACCCGGAGTAGGCAATCCATCGGTTTCCTGCTGAGAACCATGGCCTCAGATTTAGAGGTGCTGATCCTCATCCTTGCCGCTTCACACTCGGCTGCGAACCGTTCCAGTGAGTGCTTGAGATCACAGACCGATGATGCCAACAGGACCACATCATCTGCGAAAAGCAGCGATGAGATCCTCAGCACACCAAACTGCAAACCCTCCTCCCCCCGACTACGCCTCGATATCCTGTCCATGAAAATCACAAACAGGATTGGTGACAAAACGCAGCCCTGGCGGAGGCCAACCCCCACCGGAAACGAGTAAGACCTACTGCCAAAAACCCGAACACAGCTCTCGCTTTGGGCGTACGAGATTGGATGGCCCTAAGAAGTGCCCCCCTCACCCCATACTCCCGCAACACCCCCACAGTATCTCCCGGGGGACCCGGTCATACGCCTTCTCCAAGTCCACAAAACACATGTAGACTGGATAGGCATACTCCCAGGCCCCCTCCAGGATCATGCGAGAGTGAAGAGCTGGTCCGTTGTTCCACGGCCAGGACGGAATCCGCATTGTTCCTCTTTGATCCGAGGTTCGACTATCGGCCAAACCCTCCTTTCCAGCACCTGGAAACGGCTTCCCTGACCACCTGTGTCCACCACGGTGTTCGAGGGTTGCCGCCCCTTGAGGCACCTAAGACCTTTAGACCACAGCTCACCGCCGCAGCTTCAGCAATGGAAGCTTTAAACATTGGCCACTCGGGTTCAATGCCCCCAACCTCCACAGAGATGCCAGAAAAGGCATCCATGGCAAGCCCGGCCACCAGGCGCTCGCTGACGGGCCCTCCGTCTGGGCCTGGCTCCAGAGGTGGGCCCCGGGCTTCCTCCGGGCTGGGTAACTCCTCCTCTGCCTCGTTTTGTCATTGGGGTTTATGAACCATTCTTAGTCTGGCCCCCCACCTGAGACCAATTTGCCATGGGAGACCCTACCAGGAGCACCAGGCTCCAGACAACACAGCCCTCAGGGTCATAGGGACACACAAACCTCTCCACCACGTTAAGGTGATGGTTCCCGGAGAGGAGCTGAAAACATGTCACTAATAAGGACTTATTTACTTGCTTATTCCTACAATGAGATCTTTTCTTCACATTTTGTCCGAGGCAACGTGCTGCACCCCTCCCCATGACAGGAGCATCTTGTCCAGCAGCTCCTCCAACTTAGACGCATGTCTAGCTGGACCGGTTCTAGCTTTTTAGGGGCCCTATGCAAAATCTTGACCAAATGCTAGTTTTTACACATATAAAATAATTATTTATTTTTTTTAGCTGCATTGTTAAAGCTGCAGTGGGTATAAATTAAGTAAATATGATTAAAAATGTTATTTTATAAAATGGTCACTATATCCTGACAGTAGTGCATGAGACAGGTAATCTGAAAGAAATCATGTGCCTCTGTGTCCTCTGGTGTCCTCCGGTGCTCCTAACGGCATCTATAAGATTTCATAGGCCGGAGGAAAACAACCAATCAGAGCCGAGCTGGAGTCTTGTCGTCTCTGAGCAGCTGTCAATCACTCACAAACTTTGATCAAACGGTCAAACTAGGCAGCGCTGATCAAATATGAATCAATATTCTGTTACCGTAGTGACTATTTACAGCTAGACAGTACACTACAGGATGTTTCTGAAAAGATTTGAGGCGAGAAATAGAGTCAGAGTTTGCAAGTGATTGACAGCTGCCTCCGTTGAATGAACAGCCAATAGGAACGCTCTCTCTCTGATATGACCTGTGATTGGTCAAAGTATCCCGTCATGGACTAGATTTTTTAAAGCCTGAAAACAGAGCCATGAGGAGGAGCAGAAGTCTAGTTTTCTCTCAGAACACTTGAATTACAATATGCTGAAAGGTTATTATTGTTTCTGCCCAATGATGCTAAAAACATTCTGCCTACTGCAGCTTTAACACCAGAATCAAAACAAACATGCAAATGAATTATTGATTATGTTTTCTTAGTTTTGTATTCGACATAATTCCTTATTAACTCAATGAAATGTACTGAAACAAATGTATATGTGACACAAAAGGCAATTTAATATTTTGGCTGGTAAAAAATATGCTTGGCTGGTGGATTTTTTTCATCCAACAGTTCCCTTGGCCGGTGAGTCAAAAAGTTAATTTCAGACACTGCTTACATGAACAATTACATTGCATTATTATTATTAATTACGTTATGGGCAGTTGGATGGATTTCACCTCATAATCAGACTGAATAGCTATATCCCCAACCAATCAGCAGTGACTCACGTATCTGTCCTCTCAATGTAATTTGCAGTCGATATAAGCGGTTAGCGGCAGTGGTAGCTCGGAGCAATCAGTGTTGTTTTGCCATGTCCTAGATGGGTAAACTCCATCTTCTGTCAGCCTGTAACAACCAGGGTTGCTGACACTAAGGAACCGTTCTTTATCAGTCTTGGCATTCACTTGCAATACCTGCCAGCTGAAACATTTACAGACTATGTTTCTACACCAGAACTACTGTGAGCTAAAAGCATTCGATGTTGGTTTGACTAGCTTCAGGTAGCTGCTTGAGAAAGTGTCAATACCATGACAAAGATGAGTGTAAAGCTCATTCGGGGGTATTTATTGTCTGTTGAAACCCTCAAACCACATGAGGAAACAGTAGAATTCACTTACACACTTTGAAGTAGAAATGTTTTTTGTGCACGGTAAGCCTGCTCAGCAGGACCGGAGATGTGGAGTGCCTCTATTTTTATTCCAAATCAAGGGAATATGCTGATAATGTTTCGTCAATAATACAAATCCCCGTGTCGCATTTGCTCGTCAGCCAGCGGTCTTGCTGTGAGCAGAAACTGATTAATTCTGCTTCCCTCGCATGGAGTCACAGTTCAACCTAGCTTGACTGAAGTTGACATGGAATATCAGTTAGTGTTTGAACTGGGTCAGGTTGTACATTAAAGCTGCCCTAAGTTCCCTTTTCTTCTAAAGCTCACCAAAGGAGACGCAGTAGACTTCTTCTGCATCCAAATTCTCTGTAGTGTGTTTGTGTGTGTGTGTGTGTGTGTGTGTGTGTGTGTCTGTGTGTGTCTGTGTGTGTGTGTGTGTGTGTTGCTGACAAAGTTTGGAATCTTCTGAGATGCAATATATGATGTGAACACAAACACTGTTTGCACCTCATATTTCTCAGTTTTTCAATAGAGCTTATTTTATTCATTACATGTCAAACTCAATTTTCTCCTCCCTACGTGCACGGCAGGATGCCTGCCTCACAGATCCAACCAAGGTGATAAAAATGTAGGTTTCACCTCCTGGATCTCATTTTACAAGTTTTTGCAATCTTTCTGGGAACATTTGACTTAACAACTTTATTGCTGTGATCTGGGGATGCAGACGGATAGTCAACAGTCAACAATAATGTTGTAAACCACAACACACTGATAAAAAAAAGTGCTAATCAACATAAATAGTGTGTTTCTGATGCATGAGTTTCTGATGCATGAGTTTCCTCTCAGACGGTGCATATTTACAATGTTTGTCTGTATGGCTTTAGGTTTATGGTGTGGCGTGTACTCAGCCCGGTCTCACCACATGGGGTATGAATAACACGGTAATTTGTAAGTCATTTTGCGTGCAATAACAACGCCTTTGTTGCTTTTGGCGTGTCATTGGTACGCCATGTATTCTGCATTGACTGCAATGCGGCCGCGTAAACATGCTACTCTCAGAGCTAGTGAGGTAGAATAAAAAAGAAGACTGCTTATGTCAGGCGGGAGGACGGGTGGATGGGTCCAACAAACACTGGACTTCAACCAGGAGACCGGTGTTGGTGTCCCAAAGTGTTGTTGAGTTATTTTGAGTTAAGTTAGGGACGTTTGTGACCTGTTTTCCAAACTTATGTTACGTTCTTTACGTTTGCATTTTAAGCTCAACCATGATGTTTTTCCTAAACCTAACTAAGTGGCTTTGTTGCTTCAACCTACCTGCGGCCGTTGCCGTAGTTTAGTTGGCTAAATATAACTGCGGCCGATTCATGGTGACTTGGCGTATAAATGACACGCGAAAAGCCTAAAATGCATTATCCTGTCCTTAAAATGTTGTGCTATTTATACGTCTTCCATGAGTTCGGGTTGGTATATTATATGCAGATGTTTAAGTGCAGATAATTACTGTACATGTAAAATGGCTGCTGAGCACACACATGCCTGCATACAGTGTGAGGTTAGGTCCGAAATGTCCTACTTCCACACTAACATGTTATTTAGTAGACTAAAACAATATGTGAGATTCTTTATTATGTCCCAAACCTTAGAATGAAATCCATAGTATGTGAATTGTATACTATTTCCAGTGAAATATAACAGTATGCAAACACTGGACACTAAGCCGGCATAAATACCCCACAATGCAATGCGGTAATAACCACAATGTTCATAACAGACGCAGGCGGACGGCTCTGTAACATCAAAAACGCTTCACTTGAATTGTTTCCACCTTGCTATAGGCGTAATATAGTTTTTAAATTAGTTCAGACTTCATGATTCTCACAAATCATCGTTTGGTCACATGAGGTTGGTACGGGTTACCATGGTTACGGGTCTGCAACCGGCAAGGAGGCTCTCAGGAAGTGACATGTAATTACAGTTCAGTGCGTCTGAAGAGATACATACTACTGTTTATTCATACAGAAGTATGTTGAACGATAGTACACATATTGAGTATGTAGTGCATATATCAAATCAGCAGTCTCCTAAAAATGACGTTGCCATACAATTAAATACAATTTTCGATTTTTTTAATTTTTAATTTTTAGATAGTGTCAAATCATAACAGAAGTTATGTCAAGATGCTTTTCATATAGAACAGGTCTAGACCGTACTCTGTCATTTAGAGACCTAGCAAAAGATCCCCCATGAGCAGAAGTGACAAGAAAACAGTCCCCTGTAGCGGGTAGAAACCTTGGGCAGAACCCGGCTCTGGGTGGAAACAACCAAACTGCATTGTGAATTGCTTTTCAAGGGAAATGTATTTTGTCGTGGATTACGTTTGTCTTTGACATATCACAAATAAGTTTGTAATGATAGTCCGGGTTGGGATGGTGGATGGGTCAAACAAACACCTGACTCTTCCCCAGTGGGATTTTTACTAAACCTAACCAAGTAGTTTTGTTAAGTATTTGTTTTGTTTCAATTTACGTTAACCACGTGTTTAAAAGTGTTTAAAAGTGTTTAAAAGTGTGACCGTGATCCGGGAGGAAATATGTTTCCCTCCAAACATAATTGAGAATGCAGTTTAGTTGTATGGGAACGTAACTTTGTAGGAGACAGAGTTGGATTTCAGACGCAGCCTGAGTGTCATCATTTTACAACTTATGGAATACACCACAAGGTCCATTTAGTAGCTGCTCTGGAGCTTTCAATCATATAACTACTATTTTCTGAGCATTTTAAGGACTTCTCCTCCGTGTTGTCCCTTTTGGAAAGCTCCATAAGAGATACTCAATGGACCTTGTGGTTATTGCAGAAGAATTATAATCAAATTTATTTAATTGAAAAAAAAATGTGGCCTTCTCTCCTCATAGCAGTTGTTGCTATAAGAGGTGTTTTCATCTTACTTTTTAATTCTAAATAAGGCCTGAAGTTCGGGATATATCTGATTGTCTGACCGTTTCTGTTGCTTCTTCCACTGAACTAACATCCAAAGTACATTGAATACTTTGAAGTGCATCGAGTAGAGTCCCCGCATCCCAAACCTCGGACCCCTTCGGCTATCGGTCTGACGACGGATAAGCCTCTGGGGGGGAGGGGGCTATATTTCTGGGGTTCCGGTGTAGCCAGCGGATATCCGGGCCAAGACTTCCTCTTCCGTGCGCTGCTCACTGTTTACAGTCCGATTAGCAACTTTAGATGTGAGACTGGAGTTTGAGTTGAGAGACGACGTGTACGACCAGATTGTCTCACCAGTTGCCAGTTTACAAGCTAGTTGTAAACCAATAAAAAGCTAAATTCTTGTCAGACGATAGCCGCTGGGTTCCCAGATTACATTTTGGCCAACGTGTTCCGCCTCTTTTGCTCTCCACTCTGACCCTTTACCTGCATTCAACCAAAGCCTCCTCGAACGTGACTGGTCAATACTACTCAGACTACAGACGGAAACCAGAACGCTTCCGATGCCAAAGTCTTGTCCTGTTGCCTTCAGATTCTGCGTATGAATGCAGAATCTGTTTATAGATATGGATGCGCCGATACCGGATCGGATATCGGGCCGATACTGACTAAAATAGCTGGATTGGATATCGGTGACAATGGGGCCACTCTATTCAATGCAATTCTATGTTTCTATTATAGACTGGAATTTGAATTCCTTCCTTTTAATTAAAGAGGTTCACACCTGAATTGTAATTCCTGTTAATTTTGAAGATTTTGCCAAGTTGTTGGTGTACAATTTATTATTTTGATAATACATAACATAACAACAAATTGATGTTATGTTATCTATGTATTTATTTGTTACATTTTGTTTTACAAAGTTAGGAAAGCAATGTTTAAGTCCAGCCTGATGTTGTCTTACACATAACAGAATGATCCAGTCTCTTCCACACAGTGAGGCATACGGTTTATTAATGAAACACTGGTATCAGATCAGTACTCGGTATCGGCCGATACCCAAAGCCCAGGTATCACTATCAGTATCAGGACTGAAAAAGTCAGATCGGTTCCTCCCTATTTATAGAGATTACCGCATCCCCCAATGTCAGTCATCCCCATTGTCATGTTAATGCCGTAACAGCGCTAATGCACCATGAAGGATGAGCTATTTAGAAAGTCTAGGAGTCACAAAGTCTCTGCTTATTATATTTATTGTCATTATTTTGAGCAGCCTATTTTCTCAAATGTCGCAAAGCTGATGCAGTTTATCTATCTGTAGTTTGTCCGTGTAGGTCAGGACGCTGCAGGTTTTAAGATGTACTTGCTAGCTTGTACTCTTGTCATCTGCCCAGTGCAGGCAGAGTCCTGCCCCTCAGGACGGAAGATGGGTCGGAGTCAGTCTGGTGCTGTCTATGTGCCCCATGTCTCTTATCTACCACTTTCAGCATGTTCCGTACTGGATCTGTGCTGCTGCCCACATCATGGTGTCTTCTTATCAGCAAACTCAGGCTTTAGAGCCTCGAGGGAAGAAAAGGCTCCACCATCTTTGGGAAACTTTATTTTTTGAATGAGGATTATTATATGGGAGTGTACGATCAAAGGTGCTGCCCACCATGACCTCCATCCATTTAAACACACACTCTCAATCCACTGAAACGTCCCCCCTCCTCCCCCCAGACCTGGAGCAATGGGAAGAACAGATTTCAGTGTGTGATTGGACTTATGTAATCACTCCCTTTCCTGGACATATTTCTCAAATTGACTTTATTAGATGTCTTATATTGGATTACAGCATTAGCATTAGACCTGTGATAATCCTCTTGTTGGATTACAATCCAATTTTCTGCGACAACTATCTTTTTTTTGTAATTAGAGTTTCCCTGCTCAGTCGACCGCAGCTCTAGCCATCTGAGAAGTATGGAAGTATGAACTTTGTTTTTTTTTTTTTGTCTTGGAGACCTTGAGCTGGGTTCATGTTTTGAGCCTGTAAATCCCTTCGAGTCACATTTCATATGGGACCATGCAAATAAACTAGACTTGATTTGGAATGCTATATCAAGGCCTGCTTCTTTGAGTTTGTTTTGGAGTCGACTTTCTGCCGAGCTGTCAAAACTCGCCTAAGAAGATTAATCCAGTAGACCTCCCTCCTTCGTGACAAGTAACCCTCCCCCATCCTCGGGACTTCAAGCTTCTCATTGCCAGTGTATCTTAATTATGATTTTTGGGCGATTGGCTTCCACTAATGAGGAGGAACGGGGTGAATTAATTTCAGCTGAATGGCGCTGTGATCCTCTGCCATTTGCTTTCACATGTTCTTCCAACGTGCAGTTATTACAGGCACAAGTAATGCAGCATAAACTGAAGCCTTTATAGGAGGGTTGATTGCCTGCCCACTAGCTACAGACCAAACCATTTGCTTCCATGGCGTTTACACTACTACTGATTAATTAATAGCACTGTTGACTACTTAACCATGTTCACAGTGTGCACTGCATCCTAAACACCTGTTTTCTCATTCAGATCTATTATGTAAAACCACATTTCTGAACCTAAACTTCAGATCAAAATGACAGTTGTTTATTTATCTATTCCTCTAATATAATAATGTCATGTAATATATACTGTGAGATGCCACTTAAACACATTTAACACTGAGAGAAATGCTGAAGAAAATCATTCCAGCGTTGTTCCTCAGCTCAACACAGACCATTTTTATTGTATCATGTCAGCTTTGTTTTGAGATAGGAATGACTTTATAGGGAAGGAAAGGATTTGAGTTATGGAGGATATTTATTTTCAAGAAAATATAAAAGCAGACTATGTCTTTTAGACTTGAATTAAACAGGGTTACTTAACAAACTATAATTTTACCATCCAGTCACCAGGAAAGAAATGTTGGCATTGTATGTATCTGCAAACCACAGGGATATGTTGAATGCCAATGTTTCTGAACCAAAAATACCTTTCATGACTACGTTTCATATCAGCCTCATATCACACTTGCAGAAACACACAATGCCACGTGGTTAAAGTGAAACGATTGGTTAGGTTGTGGCAACTAAAATACTTGGTTAAGTTAAAAAAACTTAACAACTAGGGCTGACAAAGTTAACACGATAATAACGCGTTAATGCAAATTTGTTTTAACGCCACTAATTTCTTTAATGCATTAATGCAACTGATCTTTCGGAGGTTGTAGCGGGTATCATATGAAACTAAAAAACTTAATGAACCCATCGGTACCAACAATGTCATACTAGCTTGTCATGAAGGAGGTTAAATACCGTCCAAACTTACGATACATTTTGGCGAGGAAAAACTGTCATAGCCATTTCCAAAGGGGTCCCTTGACCTCTGACCTCCAGATGTGTGAATGTAAATGGGTTCTATGGGTACCCACGAGGCTCCCCTTTACAGACATGCCCACTTTATGATAATCACATGCAGTTTGGGGCAAGTCATAGTCAAGTCAGCACACTGACACACTGACAGCTGTTGTTGCCTGTTGGGCTGCAGTTTGACATGTTATGATTGGAGCATATTGTTTTATGCTAAATGCAGTACCTGTGAGGGTTTCTGGATCAATATCTGTCATTGTTTTGTGTTGTTAATAGATTCACAATAATAAATATATACATACATTTACATAAAGCAGCATATTTGTCCACTCCCATGTTGATAAGAGTCTCCCTTTAAGGTACATTTTGAAAAATGTGTGATTAATTTGCGATTAATCCCGATTAAGTTTGAACAATCATGCGATTAATCGAGATTAATTCATTTAATTGATTGACTGCCCTAGTAACAACGTAACGTAACAATGTAACAATGTAACAATGTAGCATTGTTACGTAACAACGTTACATAACAACATTACATAACAAGTGCAAACTCAACGTTTACTTTTGGTTGGTCCTGTGTTTGTGTGACCCATCCACCACCCTTCCCACTCGGCCTTTGTGAACTTTCTCGCGCTTCATACTCATTATTATACCATGTAGCCTTCAATAACGGCGGCTCCATATACTGTACTACGTCACTTGCTTTGCATGAATGCAAAAACATCCACATTCAACATATCCATGATTTGCAGAAACGTACCATGCCAACATGTTTTCCTGGTGACTGGGCTGCATTTTTGAATAGTAAATTCACTTCTCCGTTTGTATGCAGTCGTTAGACTAGTGCTGGACAATTGCAGCTTTCACTGCTGGCTATAATTGTTTCTTTCTGTGGATGTGGATGTCAGATTTGTCCTGATATATTTGACTTAGGTGCTATAGTTACAGCACCATGAACTTGCTGGGCATAGAAACAAATATTGTGAACTCAGAATATCTTTGAACACTATACAATAACAACTTTGTATGTGTATTATTATGTGTGTTGTATCCAATGATTCACTTGCTCATTTTTATATTTGAAAATGTGTGTGTTCATGATCTGCAGCAGTATATACAGTATCAACACAATCTAGCATAGAGTACTCACTCAGCTCTTATTAATGCAAGACCTTCCCCATTCATACACACTCTGCCCTTTACATCTATCTCTGAATGTCATTTCCCATAAATTCCTCAGGCACTTTCATGATAACTACTCAATACTACAGGCTAACACATAATAGAAAACTTTGGCCCTCATTTATCAAGTGAGTACAACCACTTTAATCTCGAAAGGATTGTGTCCGTTTAAGTACTAAATTAACTTTTCCTCAGTTCTAAAATATGAAACCAAGAGTGCTGTGTGAAGAAACTGCAGGTTTAATAAAGAGAAAGGAGAGAGAGCACTCTAGTGAATCGTCTTACGGGTTTTCATTTCAGATTTGCTAGAAAAGCTTCTGATTGATTTAGATTTTTCTCAACGTTGCATTTTTGAGAGTGATTGATCAATGTGTTTGTTCGCTTTCTTTTAACTATTAATAAACACTGACAGCTCACAAATCTCCATAGCTGACACTGTGCTATAAATGTGATAGCTTATATGAGTAAAAATGCTTTATAGTATTGGACAGAAGGCACAGCTTATGGTGCTGGAGTAAAACACATTTCTCATGTGCTACCAGTGGAAAGAGCTGAGTCAGCAGACCAGCCATCAAGTACACACTATCGTAATAACTGCGGTCCAATATCGGCTCTGATTTTATTTTTGTTTATTTCGGGGTTTTTTTACGTTAATTTGTCCTGTGTGTCCCCAGTGTTCATTTTTATTTAGTGTTGTCTGAGCCATACACTCACAGTATGTGTTCTTTAAAGGTGTACAGGGGATGTTGTTACATTCTTATTGTCTGGGTTTTTCCTGTTGAGCCTCTCTGCGTTGATCGTCTCATAGAGTGCTCCAGGGATGATGTATTTTTGTAGGCCAACCAGGACGATAGCATCGTCCTGGTTCCCTCAACAAAAAGCCAATGGGATTTTTCCATTGGCTTTTGGATTATTGCAGAAAATAAACTCCTTGGAAAACACACGTTTATGATACTTATACATTCTGTTCAGCAAGATAATCTCCACAAACAAACACCACTTTATGATTTGTGAATTTTTTTGAAGTATGATTGCAATCGCCAGAAGTGAAAAGCTAACGTTGAGCTATAAACAAACTACACCACGGTCGTATAAGCGTGACTATACACAACGAGGATGTAAAGGAGGTTGAGTCGACGTGATGGCGTTTAGTAGTCTCATTTAGCCACTTGTTAGCAACCGCCTTTTTCACCAGTGGGGTATTTATTGATGTATTTTATGTCGTAGAACAAAACGCCAAAATCTCTTCAGCTTTATTTACCTTATTCCAGGCATCAAACTAAAAACACATTGACTTCCAGACGAGGGAACAGGAAATGCTAAAATCTCATTTCCGGGTTTTTGGACTCATTCCTGTAGCTCTCTGTTAGAAGGCACCTGTGCTGACTAGTGGGCTGAGTCTATATAGACAGGCCGTCCCTTGTGTTCAGCAACGTACTTGCAGTAAAACTTCTCTCCTGGTTGTGTCCATTATTATGTTTGGTGTTGAGCCAGCCGTAACATCATTAGTCCTTTACAGCCCGGACACACCAGGAACGTCAGCAGCGCGTGGCGGCTGCGTTACCTGTTGTTTTTTATTTCGGCGTCCGTGTTAACAGGTTAGAGCAGCCACACTGCCCGTCTCACGCGCGTCTCAGCTCCGTCTCTTCTAGAGAAAAGAGGTCTCGCCTATTTTCCAGCGTGCTGAATATGTTACAGAGATGAAAAAAAGTAAAGACTTATTTTTAAATCAACACTTCCTGCTTTCATTTCAAAATAAAAGCCCTCAAGCGTTTTTTCTATGGACCGAATTCCTTCATTTGTTAACACAAGGCTTTTATTCTGAAATATGTGCCGGACAGTGTTCTAGAACATGAACGAATATAGTATGGGGTTTTAATTGTGGATTATTACTATTATTTACAAATTACCACACGTTTCTTAACCTTTCTCTGTCTAAAATAAATATAAATGATATTTATAATGAAATGAAATGACCATTAAAAGGCAAACTCTATGTAGAAAGAAAGGGCTGACAGCAGCAGCAGAAACACAGCAGATACGCAGCTGAAACGCAGCTGGTGTGAACACCCGACGCGTGAATCACGCAGCCACCACGACAAGCAGCCGCCACGCGCTCCTTCATTCCTGGTGTGTCCGGGCTGTCAGTTGTTGGTTAGTTAGTGAGGTCATTCATGTGCAGCCACATGAGGTAGTTTGTTGAACTTTCCCAGTTGAGTAAGCCGGCGGATGCCGGAGAGAGGACCACCACTTTCTTATTTTTGTGTGATAGCCCTGCGGTGGCCCCTGGGGTGCCCGGGTGCATCACTGAAGATAAAACAGGATGCAAAAACGTGTATTGTAGGTTAACTTGTAAGTTTAGGCTTACCCTTCTTTCACTTGGCAGTCTGAGGTCGACATACACTGCCATTCAAAAGTTAGGAATGGCTTGATTCAACGTATCCTCATACAACGGTCCGTGTGATGTCTTGCGAAAAGTTCTTCGTCACTTTTTGTGCATTCTCCTACGAATGTCCGGCAACCCGTGTCTGTTTCTGCTTGTTACACGCATAAAGTCTTTTCTAGAGAAATTTCCGTATTCAAAGGAAACAACTTGGTTAGGTTTAGGAAAAGTGTGTGGTTTGGGTTGAAGTAATTACACAAGTGGCAAAACTTAAGTATGTATTTTAGGGCAAATAAATCAATGTTGATCTGGTTTCACACAGGACATGAACACCGCTCTCCTGGTCCAAAGTCTGGTGTTTTTTGGACCCACCCATCCACCCCGACCTCCTCCCTACTTGGCGTTTGTCACTCTTAATACTTCCTGGTTCACGATTACTTGGAATACATACAAATTGATTTCGTGGGATGTATACAAATTAGGGCTATCAATCCATTAAAATATTTAATCGTGATTAATCGCACGATTGTCCATATTTATTCACACATTTTTGTATCTATTCAAAATGTACCTTAAAGGGAGATTTGTCAAGTATTGAATAATCTTATCAACATGGGAGTGGACAAATATGCTGCTTTATACAAATATATGTATATATTTATTATTGGAAATCAATTAACAACACAAAACAATGACAGATATTGTCCAGAAACCCTCACAGGTACTGCATTTAGCATAAAACAATATGCTCCAATCATAACATGGCAAACTGCAGCCCAACAGGCAACAACAGCTGTCAGTGTGTCAGTGTGCTGACTTGACTATGACTTGCCCCAAACTGCATGTGATTATCATAAAGTGGGCATGTCTGTAAAGGGGAGACTCGTGGGTACCCATAGAACCCATTTACATTCACTGATCTGGAGGTCAGAGGTCAAGGGACCCCTTTGAAGATGGCTATGACAGGTTTTCTTTGCCAAAATGTAGGATAAGTTTGGAGCGTTATTTAGCCTCCTTCCTGACCAGCTAGTATGACATGGTTGGTACCGATAGATTCATCAGGTTTTTCTAGTTTCATATGATACCAGTATCTTCACTCTAGCTTAAAATTAAAGAAATTAGTGGCATTAAAACTAATTTGCATCAACCAGACGTCTGAGAGGACTACTCTATATGTCTAGATGGTCTTTCATGCTTTTAGGTTGCAGAAAGTCCTCTTTAGAAATAGATGTTATTTTGTATGAAGGGTTTGTTTTGTACATGGAGAACAAAATACTGTACAATGGTTCAACCAGAACAGCTGAAACAGCAAAAAAAGACAAAGATCCATCTGAGCAACAGTTGAATAAGAATAGAAGAAATCACCAGTTGTTGGTAAGTTTCTTAATTTACAGGCAACGTGTTGCTTTAACAAAGCTGTTCTACAAACTTCACAATAGAAATAGAAGGTCAGTCTAGGGTTAGCACTATTGGAATATCAGCTGAACGTACTGTAGAGCGAAAAATCAAGTTTAGAGTTTAAACCTCTTCCATCCAACCACAGAGTAGACTGCAGAGGGCCCAAGAAAATATGGACAAACTAACTATTTAGAGCCCAGTTGCGCCGTTGTGGTTCAGTAATGATCGAGGGTCACTAACGCTTTTCTGGATCGAAAAACAAATTCAAAATCGGTTGGTTCCAACAGTATTCTCCCCTGTGATGCAACACTGTGGGGACATCAACTAAATGGAAGCTTTAATCATTTAATTTTTCTTCTTTTGGGGCCAAAACTATTTCAAATGTAAATAATACATTTGGTGTATAAATGACACTGTTTTCTATCTCTGTTTATATAGTAATTATTGAAGGAAAGAAGAAAAACATCGATGAAGTAGGTGAACTTTTGAACGGTTGTAGAAAAATCTCTGCATCTTTGACGGTGTAAACAGCAAAATACAAATCAGCTCCTCATTATGTACCTGTCACAGCCTTGATTGCAACGGCAACACGCGGCTATTTGTCTACAAATAAATGTTCTCACTCTGAATGAAAGTCTTAAATAGCTTTTAGACAGATAAATAACTGTATAGATTGCATTAAATTGCTTAATGCAATCAGTACAGAGTTGACTCGTAGCAGTGCTCATTCATCTCTAAAAAGCTTCATTCTTAAGTGTTTCTTTCTTGTCTCTTCCTGCCCACAGAGGATGCAGCACTAATGAGCTCCCGTCAGCCTCTTTAGATGAGTGAAGCGCAACAAAGACAACCCAACAGTAACAGTAAGGATCTAGATCTGCTGTCTATCATTATATATTATATCATTATCATTATATAGTCATACCTCCTATACTTTAAATCCCCCTCAGCCGAGAACCTCCCAGTGCACATGCACCTGCTTATTGTTCAGTGATTTTCTGTATGATTATAGGAACAACCGACAGCCAGTGGCATATGGTAGCACTCACACATACAGCTCTGAAACCATATTCAGCTGTATCTATTCCTGTCAGGGTCTCTTTGCTTTGTGATGTAACATAAACATGAGTGAGCTGACATGTTGATGCCATCCTGCTTATCTTCTTAGAACATGTATTTATGTTTTGCAGTGACATTTATACTCTCTACTTTAAAGAGCAGCATTCAAATTCATACTGTATACTGGTAAATATCACAGCATAGGAACCATATACTGTATATAAGAAGTGGACGTAGTCACCGTGACGTCACCCAATGGTTTGTAGACTATGGTTTTGAAGCCTTGAGTTCGGCATTTGGCTGTCGGCATCTTGGTTTTTGGCCGTGGCCTTCTTGGTTATTTGCAACCAGAAGTGACATGAGAGGGTGGAGCTAAGTACAACCGAACGCTGAAAGACATTTTTAGGCGACCAAAAATGTTACAATTAACTTTCATGAAGTGAAAACACACTGTGAAAGGGTTAAAGTTGTGAGACGAAAACATGGACAACTCCCAGACCGGACAACGCCGTGGTAGCGACCTGTCAATCAGCAGGTAGCCCCGCCCTAAAGCATCCCCTGCTTTATGGTCTATGTGACTCTAAATGGGACCATCATTTACTAAATGAACATCATGCTGTATTGAAGAAGACTTGAAACTAGAGATTGAGACCATAAACTCATATTTACAATTAGAGTTGTTCCGATACCAGTATCATAAATGCATCCGATACTGCCCAGTATTTGGTATCAGTGAGTACGCCAGTCTATGCACCGAACCGTTACCATAATTTATTAACACAGAAAAAAATCAACTTGTTTAACCGGAAATCAATTATTCGCTACTCCAAACCAGCAGCCTTCACTGTGCTGTCGCCCCGGATGTATCATGTCTGCCACTGGCTACTACTGTTTTAGAGCAGCGAAGAAGAACTGATTGCAGGTAGTTTGTCACGTGATGATAGTAAACAACAACAGTGTGGTGCTCGTGGAGAGTGTATCGGTATCGGGAAGGAAAAAAATGGTATCGGAAGATCTCTATTTACAATGTTTACTGAGGTAATAAATCAAGAGAGAAGTAGGCTCATTTTCTCACAGACTTCTATACAACCAGACTTGTTTTAGCAACAAGAGGAGTCGGATGGCTGTTAGAAAGAAGCTCAAACAGCATCATTACTGCTTTGTAGAGCTTTTCCCTGCAGATGAGGCATTTGGGTGTTGGACAGCTGGCTTCCCCTGTCCACTTAAAGCCATGAGTAGAGTTCACTGTCGGCTCATGCTTGGTTATATCGGACTGCATTCATGTCTGAGATGTATCACCATTTCTATGGGCTCTGTTTACAATGACGGATCTTTCCATCTTCTGACTGCTGTGCACCTGGAAAACCTGTGTGACAGAAAGTGCTTTGTGTCACCAAACAACTCGCAACCATGAACTATTGTCACCAGTTTAAGCTGTTTTTACAGCTAATTAGTCTGTTATCAGGCTTTTAAATAGGTGTTATCAGATGCTATAAGACCCATAGATGTGGGTCAATAGGGGCCTACCACATCCACTAGTAGGTTGTATCATCTATTCACATGGTAGATCACCGAAAGAAGGTACAAAAGTACATGATAGCGACCTCTAGTGACCGTAGTAATTATGACAGGAGCAGAAGCAGAAGTCAGGTGCTGTAGTATAGACAGTGTGAAACTCCATAAGGGGTGGAGGTGAGGGAATATGGATGGGACACAAACACAGGGTTTTCACCCAGGAGACCGGAGTTTGCATCCCGTGTGAGAGAAGAAGAAGAAACCTTTAATTGTCATAGTACATACAGGTACATATATTTGACCTCTGCATTTAACCCATCCTAAGTAATTTTAGGAGCAACTGCTGCAAGCGCCCGGGGAGCAACTTGAGGTTAAGTGTCTCGCTCAAGGACACTTCGACATGCAGTTTGTAGGAACCGGGGATCGAACCGCCAACCTTGTGGTTAAAGGGGTTAAACCTGCTCTACCCACTGAGCTACAGCCAACATGGGTAGTTGTCTTTTTGTGTAGTTGTCTTTTTGTCCACAGTTATTTTAACCCAAAACACTGTGTTTTTAGCCAAACCTAAGTGTTTTTTTTTTTTTTGCCTAAACCTAAAGAAGTTGTAGTTTTGTTGCCTAAACCTAAAAAAATAATATTTGTTTGTGTTAAAAATGTAACGTTTCATCAGTTGTACAACATGTTAGAACGAGTTGCTAAAAAGTTTCACTTTCACTTTTACAACATAGTTGGTGTAGTAGGCCCCTACTGACCCACATCTATGGTGCTTATAGTGACTGATAACGCCTATTGAATGGCCTGATAACAGTCAAATCGGGTGGTTTTTAATATGGTGGTTTCTGTGTTTATTGCTCATGTCTTTCATATTGAGATGTTTGAAAATATGATATAAAAAGGTAGTGAAACTGTCGCCTTGTTTTTTGATCTGGGGAAAATACAGGAAAAAAAATTGTAGAACCATTACCCTGTCTTTTATGCAGATATAAGATTTGATGTGACTGGACAATAGTAATAGTAAAATATATGGACATCATGCATACAGCGTGCTTGTGCTCATGTACGTGTCCAAATAAACTGCATCTCTTTGTTTAACACTGATTTTCTGGCATTGTCTTGACTGAAGTTCAATGATTACATGAGTAAATAAGTGATGAAAAGGAGAACATCACATCCAGTCCCTTTTACAGACAGACTTCCTCCTTCTTTGTGGCCTAGTTCATTGTGACATGTCTTTATCAGGTAAACGTCCAAACTACTGTACTGTGTGTCTTCTTCAATTGGAGACATTATTTCAGAGGCAGAGAGGACACAGAGTGATAAAGAGGAAGAGAAAAGGAGAGCCGCATGCCATGAAGTCGAAGCTTTGAAGTTGTCTTGCAATGAGAATGGCAGTGTCGTAGAAAATGTGATCAAAGTTGTTTGGGTGGTTTTTGGCAAGACTTCACATGACCGGTGTGCCCTTACTTACCATTTAAAAGAGGACAGTTTGTATGGTTGCAGGAGGTCTTTTATCATCCCATCTCAGCCTCTGTAGACCTTTTGGCTTGTATTGAGTGCCCTGTCTGCTTCTCATGCATTTCTATTTGGAGTGTCAGTGAGAGTAAACATGACCTGAAAAGTCTTTTTTATAATTTATATAGTTTGAAAATAGAGCTTCCCAGTGTAGTCAGAACAGTTGCTGACATTAAAATATGGCCTCGTATAAATGACTATGGCCAGATTTTATGTTGAAGCCAGGGAATGTCTTATCATGCAGAAACAGGAGTGTAGATTAGAAGTAAATTACGAGGTAGATTTGGCTCATAAATGGTCCATTGAAATCCTTCTTTAAGATTTGTGAGAGTGTTCCATCAGCTAACGGAGCATTTTGTTCCCCACGAAACATGTCCACAATTCTTCCCTGCTCCCTGACAGAATCCGCCTGAAAAACAGACTCTCGTAGGATGATAGTAGATGCCTTGACACTGCCAGATGTCTGGTAGAGGGGGCGAATAAGAGCCGCCTGAGCTGGATGAGCCGGGCTGTAAAACCATAGTGAAGATGGCTCACTAACCTGGGTGGGAGCGGAACATACTGGACACCGATGACATATTGTCGTCATATTCTCTGCAGACGAAGCCGGTGCCTCAGCGGGGATGACCGGAGACAGCGGCGGAGCATTGGCTGCTGGAGCGGGGTCTTCGGTGGCCCGGTCTCATCGAAGCGTCGGAAGGGAACCCCCTGATGGCGTCTAATCTAAGGGTCAGCGCTCGGCAGCCCAGGCAGGACTGGTGGCTGCTGAACACCGCTCTCTGCAGCCGTCGTAAAGATCCGTCCCGGCGAGGTTCTTGAGGTGGCGACTCCATCCATGGAGATGTAGCAGTCAGTGGGCAAAGGCCGATTGCTGAAGAGAAAAGGATGCCAGGCAGCGCTGGACGCTGCCTTATATACTGTTGTGACGCACGTATTCGATAGGCACGTCCTGATTGGCCGGCTACGTTTATGCAAATCTCAGTGGGCGAACTTGTGCGTTTGATCAGAGGAGAGTCCAGTAGAGGACGGAGTAGGGCTGCACAATTAATTGAATATTAATCGCAAGCACGATTTGGGCTTCCCACAATTAAAGAACAATATCGACTGCGATATTGACGTTTAATATGCTCCGCTCATAGAAAAAAACTCTGCTGGATGAATCAAGCACTTCCTAAACTAACAGCACGTCAATCAGAAGCTGATTGATTCTATGGTGTACGGTCATAGACCTGCTCTATATATAAAGCGTCTTGAGATAACATCTGTTGTGATTTGACGCTATACAAAAATAAATTGATTTGATTTGATTTGATTGAAGCCGTCCGGTTTTCAGCCGTCTCATATGTGCAGCCACCACATGATGGTTTTACGTCAGCACACAGCGCACAGTCAGTGACGTCACAGCCACACAAACACACAACATGTCGTCGGTGTGGAAGTTCTTCAGTGAGTAAAGGAGGCATAAAGCTGCAATTTGTCACAATGTCAATCCAAAATAAGCATCCCTTCCAAAATAAGCCGTGAAGGAACAACCTTAAGACACTTGGAACAACTAACATTATCAGATACTTATTACATTGTAATTCATTCCCATGATGCTGCTCAAAGTAATCATAATGACCGGCTCTTCTGCAGACAGCACGGAGCACGTTATGGTGCGTTCAAGCTCTACTCAGTAAAAATTAGTATTGGGCGATGGTAAATTATAACGCTATCATCTTGTAAAATTTAGTTTTTGGTGAGAAACTTGAAAACTCCAGAGTGCTCGGGAGTTCAAATCAGTGTGATGAAGGTGCTCTTTGGTGGGGTACACAAAGGTTCAAAAAAGGGGGAGTCCAAGGCACTTTCTGGCAAAAAATACGCTTTCTTAAGGCTGTTTGTTCCGCTACGCGTGGGTTGTTACCCAGCTCAATCTGAACATGTACTAGCATTGATTTTAGCATTTCATCATGAAATAGCCATTTCAATAAAGGCTTTTTATTTTTTGCCAGAAGAGTGCCTTGGACTCCCCCTTTTTTTTAAATTTATAATATATAATTAGAACTACTAATTCCCACATTTATTTTAATCAAAGCAAATATTTAAATAAAAATATAATCATATATTTCCTAATCATTTGAATTTTGCTTTTACGCAAATAACCATTATAGATGACAATAACAAAGCAAAAGGATAACAATTATAATTTTTGACGGTTACAATTTAACACAAAATCTATGAATAATGATGATAATAATTGTGATCTCAATATTGATCAAAATAATTGTGATTATCATTTTGGCCTTATTCGTGCAGCCCTAGGACAGAGCCTGTGAGATAGAACTGTGCAGTTCAATAAGAAGGTCAAAATCAATCTTATGTCTGTATGTTAAGTATAGAGCTGGAGTCAGTTTGTGGTTAGCTTAGCATAGCATAAAGACTGGTACCAGGGGGAAACGGCTAGCTTTGCTCTGTACAACGTTCCAAAATGCACCCACTAACGCCTCTTAAGCTGGTCTCTGCACAGCCACAGTGGTACCACATCTGGAAAAATCTATGTGATGGCAAAACTTTGGGATGCTACGCACAAGCACTGTTGTTTGACAATAATTCCTCTGGGTTTTGATGCTTTACAAACATAATGAGGCTAAACTAAGTCACATTGTGATAGGATTTTTAAAAATGCATGCTGATGCAGTAGTAGTAACTCGGTGGTTAAATGCCAGGGCATAGTTAACTTAATGTAATTGCCAAGTTAGCTTAAGGTTTGGCATTACAGTTAAGACTCTACTTATTAGGCAGCGGATGCTCTGAAAGTGGAAACCACACCACTGAAAAGGTCTTTATTGCAGTAATTGTAATGGGATTTCTCTTTGGGAAGCCTCTTTCAGGTTTTCCTCTTTTTCTTAATTGTTTTTCTTCTTGATTTAGGTGCTTGTCTTAATTGGGTTTTGGTGGCTGATTCTCTGGATTCTTTGGGGACATTTTTATGTCTCTGTACCGGCGACAGCCGTGTCTGGAGGCATTATGTTTTTGGGTTGTCTGTCCATCTGTCCTTCCGTCTGTACCATTCTCGTGAATGCGATATCTCAGGAACGCCTGGAGGGAATGTCCTCAAATTTGGCACAAACGTTCAAGGATGAACTGATTAGATGTTTTAGGTCAAAGGTCACTGTGACCTCACATACGCCCCATTCTGCTGATATCTCCAAAACACCTTAAGCAAATTTCTTCAAATTCGGCACAAACATCCACTTGGACTCGAGGATTAACTGATTCAATTTTGGTGGTCAAAAGTCACTGCAAACTCACAAAACACATTTTTGGTCATAACTCAAGAATTCATATGCTAAACATGACAATTTCACACAAATGTCTAACATGATAAAATGAGGACATTTTTGACAGACATGGATGTAAATTGAAACTTCACTGATTGGCGGAGGCATACAAGTGTGTGACTGTAATTGTAGTTTTCATAATTGAAGCATTATGAAGCCATTTTAGCCTTTCATTGTGATGAGGAGCAAGACAAATAAACTTAACTCGTAATGTTTGTTTTTCATTCAAAAAGATGTGTCTTTCTATAGCCACTCTATTCATTAAGTTATCAAGTAGCTTTGTCACAGATTGATGCCTTAATGACAACGATCAAGAAGAACTAAAAGATGTGATGAGTTCAGATTGCAGCTCAGAGTGCCATAAATGTTAGTGGCCATTTTACTGTCTGGTTCAACTGGGACTATTATTAGCCTTAACTTTCAACACAGTTCCTTGGGGTTATTCTGATATACCTCACAAGTATGGGAAATAAAAGAATATACTGAATAGATGTAATATATAGATTAAAAGAAAGAATAGATCAGTCTCTAGGGTTAAAAAGCTGTTGCTACTGTATGGGATATTTCTGTTTGGCTGATGGAAGTCACTCCCTAACTATCATAAAGCACTTAAAAACCAGTGAGTCTACCATCAGTTCCTACACAGACATCCCAAAGGGGTAAACATGTCAGAGTCAGAACAGCATGAAACAGATTTCATACACACCATTCAAAAGGTATTTTTACACCTCCTGATCCTTCCCATCTAAAGGATACACTAAAGTGCTGCTATCTTTGAAGTTTTCAAACTTGCAAAAACGTAAAAGTGTGATATGGACTTGGACTTGCATTTTATATAGCGCTTTTCTAGTCTTCCGACCACTCAAAGCGCTTTACACTACATGTCAGCATTCACCCATTCACACTGATGGCAGAGGCTGCTAAGGTGCCAACTTTGCCCATCAGGATCTAATCTAAATACTCATTCACACACCGATGGCTATGCCGTCGGGAGCAATTTTGGGGTTAAGTGTCATGCTCAAGGACACATCCGGGGATCGAAACCTGCTTTACCCTCTGAGCCACAGCCGCCACTAAGATATTGCCACAGATCTGTATTTAAACTGACTTACCAACCACAAGCAGCATCCACATATGTCATAACTTTTTGATTCCCCTTGGAATACCACATGTGTGTCTCCAGCAATTAGATTTAACTTTTGAAATGGTAATCTCCAGGGAAACAGGTTGTGTTTCGAGTTGACGCTACACTCGTTGCTAAGTGCAATAAAACTCAGCTCTGCGGCTAACAGCGCGTTGGCTCTGCGGCTAACAGCGCGCTGGCTCTGCGGCTAACAGCGCGCTGGCTCTGCGGCTAACAGCGCGTTGGCTCTGCGGCTAACAGCGCGTTGGCTCGGCGGCTAACAGCGCGTTGGCTCTGCGGCTAACAGCGCGTTGGCTCTGCGGCTAACAGCGCGTTGGCTCTGCGGCTAACAGCGCATTAGCACGGCGGGTAACAGCGCGTTAGCTCTGCGGCTAACAGCGCATTAGCTCGGCGGGTAACAGCGCGTTGGCTCGGCGGCTAACAGCGCATTAGCTCGGCGGGTAACAGCGCGTTGGCTTGGCGGCTAACAGCGCGCTGGCTCTGCGGCTAACAGCGCGTTATAATATCGTATCGTATCGAGATCGTGAACCCAATATCGTGTATCGTATCGTATCGTGAGCTGAGTGAATCGTCACACCCCTAGTGTATGTATATATTGATATACTGAAAGACAGAATTTGGACCTTAGCTGTGTCTGTCCATCTGTCCAACATTGTTTCTTGAGTAAAATCTAAGTAAATGGTAAATGGACTTGCTCCTTTTTAGTCTTCCGACCACTCAAAGCTCTTCACACTAAATGTCAGCATTCATCCATTCACACACACATTCATACACTGATACCAGCTTTCACCCATTCACACACACATTCATACACTGATGTCAGCATTCACCCATTCACACACACATTCATAGATTGATAACAGCATTCATCCATTCACACACACATTCATACACTGATGTCAGCATTCACCCATTCACACACACATTCATACACTGATGTCAGCATTCACCCATTCACACACACATTCATACACTGATGTCAGCATTCATCCATTCACACACACATTCATACACTGATGTCAGCTTTCACCCATTCACACACACATTCATACACTGATGTCAACTTCCACCCATTCACACACACATTCATACACTGATGTCAGCATTCACCCATTCACACACACATATTCATACACTGATGGCAGAGGCTGCCATGCAAGGAACCAACCTGCTCATCAGATTCTAATCTAATTATTCAACCACACTCATCCATCGATGGCTCAGCCTCCAGGAGCAATTTGGGGTTCAGTATCTTGCCCGAGGACAATCTGACATGTGCACTGGAGGAGCTGGAGATCGGACCACAAATCTTCCGATTAATGGACGACCTGCTCCACCTCCTGAGCCACTGGTCTGATTTTGACAAAACCCGGAGGGATGAAGCAACTTTGAACTTCCACCGTTTAAAGATGAGCTAATGGGCTTAAAAGAGGTGCCTTGAGAAAAGGTCAGAATTTGTAGCTCGGACATTGTGTATCACGGCTTGTCCAATTTAATGCAATTTGGACAGATAGTCAATTTCAGCTCTCTGTTGGCCTTTAGAATAATACACTGATTATCCTTAAGGCTTGGGTACTACATAACAGAAAGTGTGATTAGCATAAAATTTATATTTCTGTTGTGGTTTCACCTACAAATGACTATTTGCTCTTTTAACAATGAATGTTGGCATTGTTGGAATTCAACGTTGGTGAAATAGCTGAATGGTGCAGTGCTCTCTAAAGATATGTGACCTTGTTAGAACTCACTATACTAAGACCAAAATAATGGCTATGCAATACACACTCATGGTTAGTCCTGTCTTTATAGACACTTCTTACATTAATGTCCTAAGTACAGGTTTGCTTTTCACACCATGGCTGTAGCTTTCTGATCTGTGAATTACTGCGGTAAATCTCTATATATACACGCAGGATTTTGATGAAATCCAAAATAATCTTTTCCTCCTTGTCTTTTGCAAATGCATCAGAAACAATATGCATCCCTCACATTCAGGACTCTCATAACCTATTACATCAGGTGACGTGATGACTGTTGCCTGCAGACTTTCTCAGTTGTTGTAGCTAATTAATGTTAATTCTTCGAGTTGGCCAAACTACAAAATTAAACTCTTTGCTAAAAACGGGGTGTACCATACATACTCGGCCAAAGGAGATTTGAACATTTGAAAAGTTAAAGAATATACTGTTAGTGGATCTATCTATAAACGTATTCTGATATCTGACTGGTGCTGTCATATTTCTGCCTCATAGCTAACAAACACATGGACTCAGCAAGCACAGACAGGCAAGGCAGAGGCCTTGAACCATCACATATGCCTCCAAGTTACTGTTCTGTTGACTTAGGTGAAATGTTGGCGGATTCGAAGAAAAGATAATGCGACTGCAGGAGACCTCGATGTATCTGGTGGATTAACATTGAAAGAATAACACTGCATAGAAGTTTTCTGTGACTACGAAAACATGTTTGCATTCCTCTTTGTTGGAAAATTCTGTAACGAACGCCAAGAGAAACTTGGACGCTGCTGAAGTGTTTCCCAAGGCTGTGGTTCACTTTACAGTAATAACAGACTTAACTGTTTGTATTGTTGTACCTGAGGTTAGTAACACTTTAAGAGTGTAATGAAATTTTTAGTAGGAAAGCGGCATTTTATATTGGATCTATGAAGTGAGATCTGTTGAGCTACGACTAACCGAAAGAGTCAGCAGTTTGGCAGGTAAACACAATTGAATAATAAAGCCATGAACAGCCCTGATTACTCCATTAAGAACTGGAAGTATTACTTTGTTTTAATATCACAACACAACAGGGATTGCACTTTGTAAATTTTTTGTCATTCTATAGAAACAATTTTTAAAGGCTGTTCAGAAAGCTAGGGTTGGTAATCTTAAGAAACTAGCAAGAGTATGCTATATTTAAAAAAAAATGTATCCATCCAAAAAAGCCAGCCCAGAGTTGCCAACTCGTTTCCAATGAAAGCAGCTAGCAGCAGAAGCTCCAAACTTCCCTATATCTAGGGAGAAAGTTGCGAAGTCAGCTACACTGACAGTCCGTCCTTTCAGGCCTCCCTCAAAAACAACCCCCCCAAAATGATCATTATGTACGTGCACAACGAACATGGTTATTGTTAGTACTCACAGCTCCGGTTTGGGGCAGCGTAACAAGCTAAAAACACAACTAGTGAGGCACCAATCCAACTTTTTCTGTCCAGATACCGATAGCGATACCTGAGCTTTGGGTCTCTGCCGATACTGAGTACCGATCCGATACCAGTGTTTAATTTATATGCTGTATCCCTCACTGTGTGGAAGTGACTGGGATTATTCTTTTATGTGTAAGGCAACATACTGTTCAGCAGGTATACTGTATGTGGTTCAGGTTTCACACTTCCATAGATCAGCTTTGAACCAAAATGAGTAGCAGTACATCCAAATTCACAAATGTAGTCTAGTTGGGTCCTGTGTAGGGCTGGGACGATACACCTATCTCCCGGTTCGATACTATCACCATACTTGGGCGCCGATTCGATATGTATTGAGATTCTAAAAGTATTGCGATTCGATATTACGATTTATTACAATTTTTGTTAACTTCTTTAACACTAGACCATGGGGAAAAGTTGAATCATATACTTCTAGGGACTTTTACTCTCTAAATATGTAAATTAATCCAGTAAGAATGTTTGATTTTCAGCATGTATGTAGTCAGAGATGTCCTGAAGTCAAATATATCAGTCATTGTCAGGAATTATTTATAAAAAAAATTTCCAGCAACCCAAAAATCAAGAAAGAATAAAGACATTTCCCTCACAAATTAGTGGTATTTTATTTTTAATTTATAGGGACATGTAATGTTTTATACTTCTGGTGAATATATGTAGGGTATACAGTTCCCTTTGTTAACACCTTATTTTGAAAACCAGACGTAGTCACACGTGTCTACTTCCGCTAACTTCCTCGCTATCTCTGAGCTCTTTTATCCATCCATGGGGCCGTTTGAATGCAGAGAACAGAAATGTCAGTATCTGGGTGCTCTACAGTTGTAGCGTCGCCCATTTGACCACGGAGACGAGAGGGACGGCCGGCTCAACCGCACGTTACCGCGATACCATAACGCTTCCTGTCCATGACAGAGTTAGTATGCAGCTTTAGCAGTGATGTCTAGCTTTGTTTCCATCCTTTAATGGATGTGTAGTGTTTACCACGTTGGCTTTAACATGTTAGGGTGCAGGTTGTGTCCATGCGCTTCGTCTCGCTGCGTTGGGCAGCAGTTTATTTTGGTTGACGGATACGTAACGGATATGATGTCACGTTACTCAGACTACAACAATAAAAGCGGTAACTTCCTTCTACCTCCACATAGAGTCAAATGAAGCAAATATATCGATTCTGGCATTTAAAATAAAAAAAATAAAAAAGTTGCGATATATACATTAGATGAATCAATTTTTTTTTCCACCCCTAGTCCTTTGTGCCTGATGTCACTGTGGAGTGGAATTAGTCTTCTCCAGAGTCTTGCTTCAGAGAGACTAGAGGTGAATTACAAAAAAAAAAACACTTGAATGTAATCAAAAAAAGTTAAGTTATTCATACCAATATTACAGCATATGAGCAGACATAACATGACCTTTTGAGCCGTCTAGAGCAAGTGTGTAGCTCTGCAGTGACAAGAGGAACATTAGCAGTAGACGCCCTCCTGCTTCCACCCTGTACCTTGTAATATTGCATGGCTTGTCTCTTTTAATTAGCTTCCTGGTGTAGATTCAGCAAAAAAGGCCAGTTCATGACCTATTGAGTTTTCCTGTTGTACAGTTTGGAGGAAAATTGATTTCAGTGTGACATGTTCCTTTTTTAAATGAATGTTAATGCTCTTTGCCTACCAACAACTACTGTAACTGTTTAACCCTCTGAGACCCGCTGACTGACTTTACTGTCTTTCAGAGGCTCTATCAGGTTCCGTTTTAGAGCTAGAGTGAAGTAATAATGTCATGCTAGCATGATGGGAAGTAGGTTAAATAAAGCTCCAAATTTAGGTTAAATTTAAAAATGTTTTAAAAACTTGCATGCCCATTTTCAAAGGGGTCCCTTGACCTCTGACCTCCAGATATGTGAATGAAAATGGGTTCTATGGGTACCCACGAGTCTCCCCTTTACAGACATGCCCACTTTATGATAATCACATGCAGTATAAATATGTCATATTCACCTATTCTGAAATGGTGTGTTTTGATATTTTGTGCATACTGGGGTCCCTAAACAGTCTTGAATTACATGAATTGGGTTTCACTGTAAAGCTGAGACTCTTGTGGATCCAATGAGCCCAACTCCATTCATGTGTGATGATGTTAGTCCCCATAGGAGACATTTCATTGCAGGGATAGCATTTTTTTTTAAACTTGACCTCACTGTATAAAATGACCTGTGTTAAATGGACTTGAATTTATATAGCGCTTTTCTAGTCTTCCGACCACTCAAAGCTCTTTACACTACATATTAGCATTCACCCATTCACACACACATTCATATACTGCCAACCTGCCCGGAACCTGCCAGGATCTGATCTAAATACTCATTCACACACCGATGGCTATGCCTTCGGGAGCAATTTGGGGTTAAATGTCTTGCTCAAGTACACATCAACATGTGACCGGAGCAACCGGGGATCGAACCACCGACCTTCTGATTGGTAGACCTGCTCTACCCTCTGAGCCACAGCCACAGAGGTGGTGACCTCTAGGATAATCACAGCCTCATGAAACTTTACAGCCACAAACTAGAGACCTAGAGCATTCAGAGGATGGATGGATCAAACTAGAGACCTAGAGCATTCAGAGGATGGATGGATCAAACTAGAGACCTAGAGCATTCGGAGGATGGATGGATGGATCAAACTAGAGACCTAGAGCATTCAGAGGATGGATGGATCAAACTAGAGGCCTAGAGCATTCAGAGGATGGATGGATCAAACTAGAGACCTAGAGCATTCAGAGGATGGATGGATGGATCAAACTAGAGATCTAGAGCATTCAGAGGATGGATGGATCAAACTAGAGGCCTAGAGCAATCAGAGGATGGATGGATCAGACTAGAGACCTAGAGCATTCAGAGGATGGATGGATTAAACTAGAGACCTAGAGCATTCAGAGGTGGATGGCTTTCCTAGCTACATTGACAAAAAGGGGGTTTCTGAGCAGTTTACACAACACAAGTGCTTGCCATACAATCGCCGAAAACTCCAGGTCTTGCTGAAATGTCCAAATGTCCAAAGTTTTTCTATGATGTTCCTCAAGGTCTTGGTGTCTTAAAGCTCCAGTAGGCAGAATTTTTTTGGCATCATTGGTCAAAAAATTCCATAATAACCTTTCAGCATATTGTAGTTCAAGTGTTCTGAGAGAAAACTAGACTTCTGCTCCTCCTCATGGCTCTGTTTTCAGGCTTTAGAACATCTAGCCTGTGACGGGAGACTTTGACCAATCACAGGTTATTTCAGAGAGAGAGAGCGTTCCTATTGGCTGTGCTCTGGTCATGCGACCAGAACTTGGCGTTCCTTCACCAGATTTTACAATGGCGGCGGCGTAACAAACTTTCTAATTTCACAGCTAAACAGTACACTACAAGATGATTCTGAGAACATCTGAGGAGAGAAATAGACATTACAGTAACAGAATATTGATTCATATTTGATCAGCGCTGCCTAGTTTGACCGTTTGGTCGGACTTCAGAGTGATTGACAGCCTGCTCTCATAGACAGCAGCTGGACAGCAGATCTCAAATCAGCTCTTACTGCTTGTTTTCCTCCGGTCTGTGAAATCTTGCAGTTGCCGTTAGGAGCACCGGAGGACACAGAGGAACATGATTTTTTTCAGGTTACCTGTCTCATGCTCTACTGTCACGATATAGCGTTTCATGAAAATAACTTTTTTTAATCATATTTGCTCCAATCTGCCTACTTCAGCTTTAATGTGGTATTTTGGAGGGATTATTAATCATTTTTATCAATTCTCCAGTGGTAAAAAATGGTTAAATGTAGCACCAAATCTGTGTAACAATGGTATCATCCAAAAAAATGCTGCAATAACTTATAAGACATAATAGAGCATTGGGATGACGATCATATACTTCTATCATAATGTCCAAAACCCTTATACACTTAAACAATTTTTTTAATTAATTAATTGTTTACTTCTGATTAATGACTAGAACATCGTGACACAAAGTGCTGAGCTGCATCTCAAATTAATCTACAGTTTTCAGCTTTCAGATGATGTACACCACTTCTATGTGAGCGTTCACGATGAGAACACATACTGTAGGGCTTCGGTGTTAAGTCTATAGATCGCTCTAGTTGACATTATATTGTACTTGTAAACAGTAGCAGGCATGTAGGCTAAAAGAAGCCTGCATCCTCCATCTCTAAAACAGCCCACAGTATCTATTGCCGTTCCACTCATTTTACCCTTTATTGTGAATATACTGTTTATCTATACTTTATATATATATATATTTATATATATATATATATATATATATATATATATATTTTCCAGGGGAAAAAAAGTGATATCATCAAAATCACTGTTTTTATACATATATGTGCAGTGTGTGTGTGTGTGTGTGTGTGTTTTACGCTGATGTTATGTTTATATTTATATTTGAATATAAATACATCACTCTGAAAAAAAGTTACTGCATTTAAATAAATGAGACATAATTAAACTGGTTAAAACCATGGACTGTATATAAAGATGGACGAAATAACAGCTCCCCTATCTGCACTATAGGTCATAATCACGCAAGATACCATATTTATTAACCCAGAAAAAAATCAACTTGTTTAACCGGAAATCAATTCTTCTTTGCCGCTCCAAAAGAGCAGTCTTCACTGTGCTGTCAACCTGGATGTATCATGGCTGCCACTGGCTACTACTGTTTTAGAGCAGTGAAGAAGAACTGACTGCAGGTAGTTTATCACGTGACGACAGCAAACAACAACAGTGCGGTGCTCCTGGAGAGTGTAACGCAGTCAGAGCGAGGAAAATGTCAACCATTTACAATATTTCACAGTGGAAAATTCAACAAGTAAAACGCCAGTATGTACAGTTTGTAAGGCCTCCGTTTCGAGGGGTGGTGTTGCCAATTTTAACACCAGCAATCTTATAAAATATTTGAAAACGCATCACGTTAAAGAGCATGATGACACCCTGCAGGACAAATTAGCACACAGGCTGTCTACTGAGGAGACAGCAGAGAGAATACAGAATTGTTATTTATTCCTAAATCTATTTATGTTCTCTGAAACTGAAAAACTGAATAATAAATAAAGTTCTATTGCATTCATTCTCTGTATTTGTTCATGTTTAACTAAGGATTTAACGTGAGCCAGGCCATACAACAAAGATAGTCATATCACATCTATACATGGTCAGTAGTAAACAACTATTCATGAATAATAACTATATCATTTTGGTAACACTTCATTTTTATCAAAAATTACTTTATTCTGCTATTTCCCAATAGCTGCTAATGTATTTAATACATTTCCAGGAAAGTAATACTAAGTTAATTGATATGCTTTATTTCCATGTCTGCTGATAAATAGGTAATAATTAGCAAATAACTTATTTGAAATTTCTTAAAAAACTCCCTGAATCATTACATCAGCTACCAGGTTACATCTGTAGACAATAAGTCACATAATGGTGAGATTTGTGTCTGATCAGAAGTGTCTTCTATTAGTTTTGGGTTTCCACCTCTGATGAAGAGCAGTGCACAGACGCTTCTCAAGCCTAAGAGTCCTATTTTAACCATTAGATGCTATTTTAGCATCTAATGGTTAAATAACGTTATAATAAAGTATTTTTCGCTAAATGTTGAGGTAAATATTGGGGTAATTTGGCAGTAATTCTAAAGAAATTTAAAATAAGATACTTGCTAATTATCACCTAATTACCATGAAATTTGCGGACCAGTAAAATTAAGTGTTACCATATTTTTTATTATTCCCCTGCGACAACGTAGTCGGGGGTATACAGCGCTCCGCGTGTGCGTCCGTTCGTCCGTCCGTCCGTTCGCTTGTCACACTTTCGTTTCTGAAGCAGAACTCGAAAACTATTTCACTTAGGAACTTCAAATCTGGTATGATGGTTGACAGTGTGGTCTAGTTGTGTTTGGTAGGATGGTTGACAGTGTGGTCTAGTTGTGTTTGGTATGATGGTTGACAGTGTGGTCTAGTTGTGTTTGGTATGATGGTTAACAGTGTGGTCTAGTTGTGTTTGGTATGATGGTTAACAGTGTAGTCTAGTTGTGTTTGGTGTGATGGTTAACAGTGTGGTCTAGTTGTGTTTGGTGTGATGGTTAACAGTGTGGTCTAGTTGTGTTTGGTAGGATGGTTGA
>CAKAKR010039029.1:4966-39059 GCA_916700685.1 Adelosebastes latens
CCCCCCCCCCCCCCCCCCCCCCCCCCCCCCATTAAAGTATCAAAAGAAAATGTCCCCTGTGACTGATATATTATCACATATGACACTATTAGATTATTACTGATGTTTAAGCAGCATTTTACTTTTTGGGCTGTTTGAGATGGAGCTGATTTTAACTACTTTATATTGTTTGGTAGTTAAATTTAGTGGTTCCAAAACAGTCCAGCCAACACAACACTGATTCATAATCATCAAATCGTTAACTTATAAAATCCATCACTCCCGGCCATCATAATCATTGACTGAGGAACACCGTTTTGTGTAAACATCAGAAAGAGGCGCTACTTAGATTGCAAACAACCTCTCCTGAAATACTTTCAGAACCTTCCATCAAACTAAAGACTTACTTCCCCACTCTCTTTTCGTCTTTTGTCTTTCAGTTGATTTTTGTTAGTACTATAATCTGAATACCTTTATCAATTTCTACCACCCCCCAGGCATTAGGCATTGACCTCGAATGGTTAAAGTTAAGCATTGACCTCGAATGGTTAAAGTTAAGCATTGACCTCGAATGGTTAAAGTTAAGCATTGACCTCGAATGGCTAAGTTTTGGCATTGAGCTAGAATGGTTGAACTGAGGACGTTCCTCTCCCTCGTTACCGACTTGATGAAACGTAACTCGTGCACGTGTTTGCATTTCTCTACAGACGATCATCCAACATGTCCCACACCGTCCCTCCGATTCTCTCTGTTGCCCCCTCTCGAGCTCTGGTCGATGAGAAGTTCAAGGTGGTGGTGGAGAATCTGCCTCCAGGATCTCCAGTAACACTCCACTCCCTCCACCACTCTGAGGACAAGGACTACTGGGAGGCCTATGGACACTACATCAGTGATCACAGAGGAACAGTGTCTCGTGGGTTCTCTTCCTCTTTTATCTCCTCAAACTGATTTTTAAATCTTACATTGTGTTGATGCCTGAAATCGACGGTGTGCAGTGAGGACAAGTGGCCTCATGCTAAACACCTCAGACGTCTGTGCTTCACTTTACAGCTGATTTGCTTGTTGGATATTTTGTTTTGTTGACATTTTAATGCTTTTGTAGTTGCAGATGATTTGAGTTTTGGGGGAACATACACGGGAAAAGAAGCCATGGGTTTGTTGTGGAGTATGCGCCCCGTCCCAGGCAGCCGCAAAGGTCTCAGGTAAAATGACTAAAGCTGGGCAATATCACCTGAAATCAATTCTTTGTACTGAACACCAAAATTGTCAACAATTTCTGTTGTTGTTAACAACCATCGTCAGAAATGTCGGAAAATATTGAAAAATGTCTGTTACAGTTTCCTAACGCCTCGTTTCCACATAGCTCTGTGTACGTATGCGAGTCAACTGGAAGTTCGTCTCCGATATGTTTGCGAAACTCCTTACGTTGTTCGGTCCGTAATTTGCCTCGAGCATGTTGAAAAATGTTAACTTTTGCGGCAGATTACAGACAGACCGTATGTACTATGTGCCACGGGAAGTTAGCATTTTATACTAATAACTGATAAATTAATGTACTACAGCTCTATTTATACATTTTTCCCAAGTGAAGTTAAATGGCATATTTAGCAGTATTGTGAAATATTTTGTTAATAGACGTATGAGCCATTATGCATGCACTCTATGTTACACATCTAATATGCTACCGATGTTAGCTAACATGTTAGTAAAAATGTATAAATGTGACTCGTCTAGCTGCGGTGGCGTTGCTATCCATCCGTAAAGAGATGCATTTTAATTGCGTTGAACACTAGGGTGCACATTCCTTTTACTATACAGATTAATGGACACAAAACTGTGGAAACGAGGCGTAAAGCCAAAACTGGCGTCTTCAAATAGCTTTTTTTTCTGACCAACAGTCCAAAGCCCCCAAATTATCAATATAACATCATATAAGACAAAGAAAGAGACCAATTTCTCACAAGTGAGAAGCTGGATCTAGGTTAGGCTACAGGTGCAGGCTACATTAGCTGCTACAAGCGTAACACACCTTGAATCTCTTTACCTGTCAGGTTGAGAAAGATGAACATCTGTAGCCCCCTGCTGGTCAACATCTCGGTCTACAGTGGACATGTAGCGGAGGGCTTCAGGGAGCAGGCTCCTCTGGCCTCATCGCTCACAGAGAGATGGTACATGGGTCCAGGTGTCCAGAGGATCGAAATCAAAGAGAAAGGAGTGCGAGGGACCCTGTTTATACCTCCAGGTACACCTGCATCACCTGAAAAACATATTTCCTCCGCTTATCCTCCTTTTGTTGGTCTTTAAAGAGACTTGGGTATCCCCAAAACCCTTTTTTTGATGATTAATGATCTTTAAAATCTGTTTCTATGTGCCTCAGGTCCAGGACCCTTCCCCGGCCTGTTGGATATGTGGGGAGGTGGTGGAGGACTGATGGAGTATCGTTCAGCCTTGCTGGCGTCTCGTGGTTATGCTTCTTTGGCGCTGGACTATTTCGCCCCTGATGAGCTGAAGTCAGCAGATGTAGAGTTCAGCTATTTTGAGGTTTGTGTTGGCTATTAATATACAGTATATAGAGTTATTCATATTACAATACATGGTAGTTCCTTCAGTATGCAGGCCACACCTTCGATATTCAGTCCAGCCAACACAAAACTTCATCGGGTTCCTGGAATATGAGAAGAATGAAAAAAAGAAAATATTAGCAACAGGAACCCTTTTCAACTTACTTGTATGTGGTCCTTCATTTATAGTCATGCTGTTACTACACAGTAATTTATAGTAAATTCATTAAGGCAATTAGACATTAAATGGGATAATACGATTTAGCTGTACTATACAAGTATTGATATTAAACTGCTAGTATCTTAACAGAAACTAGCAAGAGTACGCTAGATTTTAAAAATTATCCAAACGAAAAACTGAGCCCAGTGTTGCCAACTCTTTTCCAGTTAAAGTAGCTTGCAGCACTAGCTCCAAAAGTCCCTAAATCTATCGAGAAAGTCGCCAAGTCGGTAACACTGACAGCACGTCCCTTCAGGCCTCCCTCCAAAGCCACATCCCCACAGAAATAGAATAGGAGTAGAACGGACATTCCCATTCAAATTAACGTAGCAGGATGGTCAGAGCAGCGGCAAGTTTTTATGTGTACCGTTGCCATTGCGACTGTTGTGGCCGGCCAGCTAACTTACTGTACATATAAACTAAACTGTGTTCCGCAGCTAGCTAGCTAGCTAACTTGCGGGCAGCTAGCTAGCTCACTAGCGGACAGCTGGCTACCTAACTAGCTTGCCAATTCCGCCATGCTTTAATGCAACCCTGGTTACAGAAAATGAGTCGAACAGTGGGCTGGTGGCGCTGAGTCCCGCAGTCCTTTCACCTCACTCCCCCACTGCTCTGGAGAAGGACTAGCTACATAGCTACCTAGCTATCTAGCTAACTAGCCAGCCATCCGTCTCTGGAGCTGCGTCCTCTCTCTTCCCGGCGACCTGCGACCACACTTTACTGCCCCACTGATATATGCTATCACCATAACAACTAACAAAAATGGCCATTTTCATTCTGAACGTAAACAACAAACATGTTGATTGTTAATACTCACAGATGTCAAGCTAGCAGCTTGTGGAAGACTCCAGTGACGCGCAATGAGTGCACAGGCAGAGTGCACACAGGTAGGCAGGCAGGCAGGCAGGTAGCCGAAATGATTGGACGGGTTTGTAATAGTCCTGCGACAGCCACAGATACCGGATTTTTATCTTTTTTTTTGTCAGAGCATTTGATTTATTGATTGCTGTGGGGATGTAAAGATGATTTCAACAAATATAATAAAATATGTTGTTGAAGAAGATTACCAACCCTAGCTTTAATTCAGCCATCAACAATGATTAACTGTAGTCCTCACTGTTGCTGGCAGAGTAATCCTGAAAGAAGAGCGTGCGCAATTCATATGTCATTTACTGGCACATTGAGGCAAAGCACGTTTATTTATTTAGCAGCACCACTTAGAAGAGGTCCAAACTCCAGCAACACTTGTATAGAGAACAACTTTCGGCCCAGTTGTTCGATATACTACAAGTGTTGCTGGAGTTTTGACCTCTTCAGACTTTTTCCCTTCTCCCTGCAACCTTGGATGTAGGTGGAACTGTGCCAGAAAACCCCACTCTGCTCCTAGAGCACCATTCAGACACGAGGCAATTCAAAGTGCTTTACAGGGGCATAGAAATATATTAAACACAAGACGGTAAGAAAACATTACTGTTTTACATTTGCTTTTAATATAATAAAGATTAATATTTTCTTCATTTCCTGTTATCCACTCCCGCACAGACAGCGTTTGATATTGTCAAGGACCATCCTCAAGTGATCCCGGACAAAATTGGAATTTTTGGTCTTTCCCTCGGAGCAATTTTGAGCATGATGTTTGCCGCCGAAAGCAGCGTTATCAAGGCAAGTAACAAATGCAAAATATCTTAGAGTTGCTTTTTCTTTAGCCTTGAATATGTGGCTGTTAAACCATGTGCAACAGAGCACAGAGTTTGCAGGTTCGATATTGAAAACTTGCAGAACTTTGGGCATACAGGGGAGAACCAGATGGAGGTCCAGTGTCTTAGGGTGCATCCTTGTGTTGTGTTCCAGCCTCGTTGTTTTGTTTCTGTTAGCGGCACCCACCTTTATCCACGCGGAAAGACTCTCAGAGGAGCCCTTCAGATGTACTACTCGTAGGTATTCTGTTATTCCGTCAGTAACATAATCACAGTCCATAATGTTTCACAGTTGGACTGATGTCAAGGTGAATTATTTGTGATGGCAGGAATGTTCACAAGATACGTGTGGATGAGAACAACAATGAGATATGGCGAGAGAAGCTTCTACCAATTCCGGATGATCCCTCATGGAAAGTGGACGTAAGTACATGTTGCACTAACAACACACAAGGATGAGACTATGTTTTGGTTTGCTTCAACAGATATCAGCTTTTCATTTAAGTCAGACAGACAACAGTTTCAAGGTTGACGTGTAAACAAATTCTCTATTTAAAGTCCTACATCGGACGAAAATATCTGACATGGCGCCCTCATTTCATGGCTAGCTTATCCATTTCTACCATCATTGTACTAAAATGTAAAAATATTTGTGTTGATAATGTTCCACTTTGCACCAGACAACAATATCATTTCTGTGTCTTCATTTGTTAAGTCATTGTTATCTTTTTTCACAGTGACTGGATGAGAGAGTATTTTTTTTTTCTCTTTGAGGTGGGGAAAATAAACTGTCCAATGTTGTTGGTGATCGGCCAGGATGATCAGAACATGCCCTCAGAGGAGGCTGCTGATGATGTGAGCGCACACACACACTGTCTGCATTTGCACTGTTGGTTTGAAAAAAATATGGTGCTATTGGGGCAAGTTGACACCGTCATTTACGTCCACTAAAAGTGCTTGTTTTTGACATGACAGGCTCTGATTGTTATTTTAAGTGTCTGACAACATTATGGAAAGAGTCTCGCTCAAGGAGAAGTCTCATTCTGAAATGTGGCGAGGTGACGTGTTGCCGGAAGACAACAGCGGATTATATGGAGCTTTTTTCCTATCTTTTTATCTAAATAAAGGCTCAAATCTAATGATTCAGTTATGTATGTGCAATAAAAAAATAGTATCACCACTGATGTTGATTCAGTTTGTTTTGATTTGGCCTTTGGCCCTCAGATTGCCCAGATGATGCGTGCAGCAGGGAACGAGCACCTGCTGATCAGAGTTAAATACCCGGGTGCTGGACATCTGATTGAGCCGCCCTACTCCCCTCACTTCAGAGCTACTAACTTTATAAAGGCTGGCTCAAATAAAAAAGGTGAGTTCTGCTCAGTTCTGCTCGTGCACAGGCTTTGTTTTTGTTTTTATTGTGTTGATTCAGGGTTATGGAAGACATTCAGCGCATTTAATCCCTTCACATTCCATCAGAGAACCAAATATTTTACTCGGCCCTTATAAAAGTCTTCAATATTTTCAACATATAACCAGTTCAACAGGATCTCCTGGAGAAATTAACTAGGGCTCGACTGCTAATAATGTTTGAGGTTATGATACGATATATTGGCAGATATTTTTTTACATATGTAGGACGACGTCTGATATTCAAGTGCCATTCAAAAAATTACAAAAGCTAATATTTGGGGTTTTACGTTGACAAGCTTATTAATTATTAGATTTTTTAAAAGGTATAATATGTTACATTTGTATCTAGCTTTGTTAATTTTAGGTTTTGAGTCTCACTGTGTGGCAGAATCTTCTCTCAAACACAAAATTGTGTGTTTCAGTGATAATGCTGTGGGGAGGACAAACCAAACCCCATTCAGACGCTCAGGAAGACTCCTGGAATAAGATCTTGGCTTTTCTGCAGCAGCATCTGTACTCCAGCCCAACTCTCAAAGCCAAGATGTGAATGATTACACCGGCGCAGATCGCCCACAAATCACTGCCAGGAAACATAGCATTGTGAGGAGGTCATGTTTACTACGTTAACACTACCGTGTGTTCATTGGTTCCTCACAGAGTTGTGTCTTTCTTCTGATAAATTAAAGTGCACAGAATATGTTGTTCTTTTGGTATGGTGTATATGGTGAATGAATGTAAACAACAAACATGGCTATTGTTAGTACTCACCGCTGTCAACCTAGCAGCTTGTGGAAGACTCCGCTGATGTCTCAATTAGTGCACAAGCAGAGTACACGCAGGCAGGTAGGCGGGTGGGTAGGTAGGTAGGCTGTCCAATCATTTCATTCAGCATGAATGGGTTTATTACAGTCCTGCGATAGCCACAGATAACGTTTTTTTTTTTCATTCTTTTTTTGTCAGAGCATTTGATTTATTGATTGCTGTCAGGATGTAATGAGAATTTCAATAAATACTGTATAACAAAAAAATGTTGTTGAAGAAGATTACCAACCCTAGCTTTAATTCAGCCATCAACATTGATTAACTGTTGTCATCACTGTCGCTGGCAGGGTTTTGCATGAGTTCATCACAGAGAAATCCTGAAAGAACAGCGTACACAGTTCACGTCATTTCCTGGCACAACAGAGCAGCACCACTTAGAAGAGGTCAAAACTCCAGCAACACTTTTATATAAAACAACTTTATGCCCAGTTGTTCCATATACTACAAGTGTTGCTGGAGTTTTGACATCTTCCGACATTTTCCCTTCTCCCTGCACCTTGGAAGTAGGTGAAGCTGTGCCAGAAACCCCCACTCTGCTCCTAGAGCACCATTCAAGGCAGTCTGACCCTTGTTAGACGTAATCTTTTCTCTATCGCTGAGACAACCGCCCGGTACACAGAAGTAATCTACCATGAATGTGCCCTTGCACGTATCTGATTGGCCTTGGCTACTGTGGTGCCTTGCCGGATGACGTCGCAATGTGTTGCCGCAAAAGGAGAGCCAGGTTCTTCTAACTTTTCTGCGTTTTTGGGACAACTTCACCTTGAAATTACCTTTATTTAGACCGCCTGACAAATTTACAGGTTAAACATCTACATGTTCAAATATACACAAAGGCACAATCCAAACATGAAGGGAAAAATGATCATACTACTGGAGTGTTTGTGTTAAGTGCTAATTAGCAGATGTTAGCGTGCTAATATGCTAAACTAAGATGGTGAACATGGTAAATACTATACCTGCTCAACATGTTAGCATTTAGCTCAAAGCACTGCTAACACTCATGAAACCTGGAAAAGATTTCTGCTATACAGCATTATAGGAACATTTATTGACAAAACAAATACACAGAACGTAGTGCCGTTATTTCTGTTCATTCGTGGCAGTGGTGAAACTCAAAAAGTATATACAGCTCAAAGCATAAACTCACTCAGACGTTGGTAAAGGCACACACTGTCACAGCCCTGTTTCCAGGTGTAAGTGCACATGTGCGATGATCATCAGTGCAGATTAAGAGTCAGGATCTGCTCGACCAGTCGTAGAGTTGGTTGGCTGATCGGGTAGTGAGGCGGCAGCTTCTCCTCAGCACTTGAAAGCTTCACAGAGTACCTGGAGGGAAGAAACAAACATCTATCCGTATGTAAAATTTTGACATACTATATTTGAGTATTTCCATTTTATCCTTCTACTCCACTATATCTAAAAGGCAAATATTGTACTTTTTACTGCATTACATTTATTTGACACTTCTAGTTACTAGTTGCTTTTTACATTAAAAATCATATATGTTGCTACTATACCACTAATCTACCCAGTAGTATACAAAGCAGAGGTGTCACATGACTTTGACCCGAGTCACAAATTTGCTGACTTTAGATTCGCCTTCACAAAATAAAAAAAGGCTTGTAACTCGACTTTGACAACACCAGTGACTCGTGACTTCACTTGGACTTGAGCTTTTTGACTTGTAAATACTTGGTACCTTCCGTTATTTATTTTTTATTTACCGTTATTAAAAAACGTTTCACTAATCAATTCTTTTCATGAATCAATTAACGTTAACGCTATTCATTCAAAAAATATATAATAAAAAATGAAAAACCGTAAAATAATCATGACGGCAACAATAATAATAATAATAATAATAATAAAAACAATACTATTTCTTGTATAACTTCACCTACAAAATGTTCTAGCCAACATATCAAGGAAAATTTGTAGATAAAATACTTACTAACACTGCGCTGGTATGGGTTTCATCATTGGCAAACTTTCCTTTTCATTGTGAAATCATCCTTTATTCATCACCATCCTGAATCTTGAGCAGAAAAGAGCACAAACCTGAACTCCTCTCTGAAGTGGGAGCGGAGGTGCTGTGCCAGCTGGCTGTTGTACTGCAGGCAGGCCAGCAGGAGGCGACAGCGCTGGAATAGCAGCACAGACTGAACTGGACTCAGAAAGGACTCCTGCAGGTCTGACAACACCAGCACCACCTGCTGGGCCTGGTACCCAATGAAGGACGACTGCAAAGAGACAAGGAGACCAGCTCTAAAGTACTGGGTTTCAGTTTTAACTCAACAACACACTTTTATTACCGGTTTAAAATGCAGACCAGCTCTTTCAACTTTAAAGTGTTATTGTCATACATATTTGTTTTTACATTGTGATGTAGTGTTTTTGTACGGACCCCAGGAAGAGTAGTTTTTACCGTGGTAGTAACTACAGTAGTAGGGAATCTGGGTAAATAGATACAAAATATATAAACTACCAGGTGAGGATGAGGCTGCAGGACTCCGAGGATCCAGCCAACAGACAGGAAGTTGTCGGCAGAGGAACATCTGCTTGCCTAAAACAGAAACGTTTCAATAAAGTGTGAAGTCACAGGCTGAGTGCAAATGTTGAGGTTTTACACATACAGAATATGCATAAGCAAAATAATTTGGATTTGATTGTTATAAACAAGCAAAGGTTGTTTTTTATCCAAAATGGCTCCACCTGCGATAATTTTAAACAAGGGCAATAAAATTAGACAATAAAAAGACAGTAAAGTGAAATTAAAAACAGAGACCATTAATAATAACCAAAATGAGAGAATATGTAAAAAAAATATATATATATATAAAATAAAATAATAATAATTACATTAATTGTAAGCCAAAATAAATAAATAGGTTTTCAGCTGTCGTTTAAAAATGTTCACAGAGCCCGAATCTCTTATAGCTTTTGGTAGGGTGTTCCATCATTTTGGAGCATAGTTAAAACTACTTTCTTGTGCGTATAACTGTGTGTATTTAAAAACCCAGCAGTAGAAGAGCTGCGATAGTTAAGGATTGTATAGATGAGGGTATAATATTAGCAGTGTTAATGCTCAAACAATCAAAGTAAAGGGAGAGGTTTAATATAGATAACTCACCTCGTGGCCTAAAAGCAGCAGCTCGAAGAGCAGCGAGCAGGCAGCGTCCAGATACTCAGCTAGTAAGGCCTGAAGCTGACAGAGAAGGTCAGCTGTAGCATTAAAAACAGATTAAATAAATAATCATATTAATGTAAGTAGAGAACAGCTCACCTCACAGTCAACCAGAGATCTTTGGTTCTGTGTTTGTAGCTCTGCATCACATATCAAGGCAAGCAGCAATCTGGAGGCCAGGGCACCTCTGCAGGGAAAGATAAAAACAATTCTTGTATAGAAGCAGAAAGTTTTAAAAAGATATTTAAGTATTCATATAGACGGAGGACAGGTGGGATGTTTACTTCTTGGCAGAGAGTAGGTTGAGTCTGGCTGGTTCGCCCTCCGTCTCTCTGAACATGACGGCGAGCGTCTGCACGGTCAGAGTGCTCAGTCTGAACAGAAGCATTGAGCGGGTGTTAAAGTCATATACTACATAATAATACTAACATATAATACTAACACTAACTCGAGGATGAAACATTATGAACACACACACTCACACACTCAAAGCCGTCCTCCTTCTTAAACAGCCACAAGTATGTTGTGTAAAAACAAAGTACTTTATAACCTCAAAGGGCGATTTCCTTAATGGTATTAAGGGTGTTAGATCACACACACACACACACATACACACACACACACACACTGAAGCTTACAGTAGTTGATCTGCTGTGTAGAATCCACTGAGGCTCTGACATCCGTGCAGAGATTCCTCCAGAGTCTGACCCAGGAAGACGCACACCTCACTGGACTGAAACACAAGAGAGAAGGTCCTCAGAAACATATAAAACTTTACTCACATCTAATCTGGCTTTGGTCTGTATGAGAGTGTGTCTTTGTGAGGACATTTTGTTTGGTTCACAGTTACTGGCACTAGCAAAAGTACATTTACAAAAGTACTGCACTGAGGTACTTTACCTCCATTTTCTGCTACTCTCTATTCTACTCTACTACATCTGAGAGGCAATTTTTACTCCACGACATTTATGTGGCAGTATTTACTAGTTACTTTAAGGCTTTTACACACCGGGGGAGTGACGGATAAACAAAATACTCACCTGCGAATATAATATGTCAAGGGCTTTTATTGTGAAAGGCAATAAAATAACAGAAGGAGTGGATAAGGATATAGATATGGAGCCTCTGTGTTGTTGTTTCATAAATATAGGCGCAACTCAACCAGTTCCACGCAACTTAATAAGTTGATGCCTTTATTTGCGGTGCGAAAGCTCAGACAATCGACCTTTGACGTTCTATGTGAAAGTATTCATGACATAAACAACAGTTTGGAAAAATATATTGATATGCGAATTAATCGCACGAAAAAATTCTATATTTATTGCCTTTTTTATTGCTCTTGTTCTAAGACGGCGTCACATATGATTGAATGATCGCACGTAGAAAATGCTGGCGGTGTGTAACGGCCTTTACTGATAAAGATTTTACATACAAAACATATGATGAGCTTATAAAATAGGATGCTATGTAATTTCAATCAACTTGTTTTGTTACTAGTTTTCCCTATTATTGTTATTGGTTGATAAAAATGAAATCAGTGTACGAGGGCATGAATTATGTTTGACTTGAAAAGGGTTCACTGGGATGGGTCAGACATGTAGTTACGATTGTTATGGTTAGGGAATGAATGATGTCAAGGAGAATCCTCACAAGTACCAACGTGTGTCTGAACGTCTCACCCTCCAGAAGAGACGTCGTAGTGCGACGTTGCGGTGAGCAGCAGTCCTCAGCTCTTGCAGCAGCATGTAGAGACTCTCCACGCTGATCCCCTCCTGCAGGAGCTCAGAGCTCAGCTGACCAAACAGGTGAGCTGTCCTCTCCCAGCTGCACGCAAACACACACAGAGCAGGTCATAAGTAATGATTCTGCCTCTGTTACAGGCCTGTACTGTTACATCAGAGTTTTGTTACCTGATGGCAGGAAGTCGCCTTCCAGGAGAGGAGTCAGACGAGCACTTCCTTCTGTAGAGCGGGTCCAACAACAGAGTGGACCTCTGAACACACACACACACACACACACAATCTTTGTTAGACCTTAAAGGGAAACACCGCTGATTTTATTTATTTACTCTTCTAATTCATACTCTTTAATTTTCCATTTCTTTATTTATCTATTTATTTTTATAAATCTCTGTATCTATTTATTTTTGCATTTATTTTTATTTATCTATTTTTGCATTAATTTACATTTATTTTTAAATGTGAGTATTAATTTATTTATTTTTGCATTCATTTATATTCATTTTTAAATGTGAGTATTAATTTATGTATTTCTGCTTTTATTTATTTATGCACAATTTTCCCTTTGCATTTCACCCCTTATTTATTTCCCCAAACTTATTTATGTATTTTTTTCTTTATACATATCTTTATGTATTTCTGTCTCATTATGCAAATGAGGGGGCTGTCACTCAACGTGTGTCATACTGGGGTCATTTCTACATTTATTTTTAATATTATTTTTGCGATATTCAATGACATATTTTTATTTATGAGTCTTTTATTTATTTATTCATTTATTTTTTATTTTGGCAGGTTCTGTCCTCCATACCATACAGGCCAACCCTCAGCATTAAATCACAGGACTTATCCTTCATGTGTGCCTCCATCATCACTCACGATAATGAAGCTGTTCCACGAGCTCTGTAGATGGAGGTAAAGTCTGGACGTGTGTGATACGGCGTAAAGATGCAGCTCAGCCTCCCTCTCCTCTCCGTTGCTCTCATCGCCTCTTCTCAACAGGCGAGACAGAACTGAACCGATCCTCCTCGGGACCTTGAATAGACAATGGGCTGTCATGTTGCATTCCCAAATGATTTAAACTACATGCAGAAAAACAGGCTATTAGGAGGTGTAAGACAGTCTGTACCTGTCCAGTGTCAGGGACGTTCAGCCTGTTATCTGAGGGTGACAGAGGAGAGGTGGGGGAGCCGGTGGGGGAGGGCTCTGCGGAGGGAGGCTGGGTGGGAGGGTGTGGTACCCTGAGGAGGCCCAGAGTCTCCGGGTCTGGACAGGAGGCAGAACGTGTGGAAGAACGTGTGGGCGGGGTCCCCCTTTCACCGGGGCTCCTGATGAACAGGACGGAAAACGAAAAGAGATGGATGAGATTAACTTTTACTTGATAAAAACTAGTTTTTAGCACAGTAGACATTTTGACTTGTAATAGCAGGAAAAGTGTTACTTATAACAATAAAGATGGCTCTGTTCCATTTTGGTGTCCCTTTAACCCTCCGAGACCCACAATAGAGCCGTTTTTGTCTTTTTTAGGGGGGTACAGGGGGTCCTAAAGAGACCATGCACAGAACGTTTTAACCCTCACACGACCAATTCTGCAATCATACAACCGTCTTGAGTTGTCCGATGACGTGAACGCCAAGTCGTAACCATGGGATTATTTATTCCATTTCACTTTAGTAAAGCTGTTTCTCTATTTTGGATCCATCCAACAATTATTTTTCTGATGTGAATTGAGCATTACAGCCATGTGTGTCTTCTAGTGTTGCTGACAGTGAAGCAGAAAGCTGCTTAGTAATTTCAATAATGATTCAACGGCTGTAAACTGCATTCATGCCCCCAAAGATCCATCATTACTTCTTTGAGAGTGTGTGTGTGTGTGTGTGTGTGTTCGTGTGTGTGTGTGTTTGTTTAATGACCTCCCAGAGGTGAACTACACTCCAGCAGAAAGACAGATAAGCATGAGACAGCATTTAAACATCAAACACATCAGCTTTAAAGCAGTGTGGCATTTGTTGTAACCAGGCAACAAGTCGGCGTTCAGTGAAGGTAAATCTGATCGCACTTCCTCTCGTCTCTCCACAGTCCACAAACTGTTTCCTGACTGACGCACAAACACACGACACAGAGGAATTACAGACACGACCAAACAAAAAACAGGAAGTAAAGAAACCAGAACAAGTCATTAGAGATAAATGTGTATTCAGGTAAAAAGTCTGCCACATCTACCACTTCTAAAAACTGCACAGTTCTCTCATCTTAATTCAGATGTATTGTACATATTTTTATAGTATTTTTTTCATATTTATATTAATTCTGTTTCTTGATTTTTGCAATACTTGCTTTTATTTTCCATTTAATTTTCTCTTATTATGTTTATGTTATGAACGAATACACCAAAGCAGGTTCAGCTTCTTAAATGCAAAGATTTTCAGTTTTCTTTGTCACAAAAGATACTAAATTGAATATCTTTTGTTGGATAAAATAATCAATTTCAAGACGAAGGCTCTAGTAACTTGTGATGCACATTTTCGGCTGTTTCCTATATTAAAAAATAATAATCTGCAAATTAATCGATAATGAAAATAATCGTTAGTTGCAGCACTAAATGTAAAATGTATTCTTTGTTGTTCATATACTTTAACTCCATTTCTGGAACAAATAAATACATTTGGATCTCAGTCAAAAGACGGAAACATATAATTTTGGTTGTCGATCGTGATACTTCTTTAAATTCCCCAGTGAACAATGACAATGTTCTGCAGGTAAACTGAGGTGAAACATGTCCCTCTTTATTAAATAAGTCATGAGCTACCTGAGACACGGAGGAGGAATATTACAAAGCCAGGTAGAGTGAGGCAGCTTTCACTTCACACATTATTTAGTTGTTTCCAAACCGAAACCGGAAGATGAAATTTAACTTTATGTGAAATGTTTTGGCCTCTCCGTGAGGACTCTACCCTCTCACCATCACCACATATATACACAAACACTCATATATATATGCAGGTATTTAAGCTCCTAAAGTTTAACCCTCCTTCTCTCTTGTAGCACTGCACACAAAAACAGCTGTAAAGGTTTTATAGCTCAGAGAGTTTGTCTGTCTCCGTGACTCCCAGACAGGATCTGTACAGCACGGTACGAAAACAACATTAGACACATTAAGTGACACCATGTAGGGCGGCTGTAAGTCCGAAGTGTCAAATATTTCCTTTAGTTGTGAATAATAGCAGTGACTGATGGAAAAAAGCTCTAATTTAGCATTTATTTCAAAGTAGAGTTCAGTAGAAATATTCGATATAAGCAGGAATTATTATCAGACAGTTAAAAAGTAAAAGCAACCAGAGTCAGTCTCAGGGTCCATACATGGGTATCACCTGATAAACTAGAGAGTGTGTGTGTGTAATGCTCACCTCTGTGCAGGATATCCTGTCGGGGAAATAAAAGACACAGGAGGGTTAAAGTTACACTTAAAGGGGAAATAAACCAACAAATAAAGAACACATGACCTTCACTGTTTGTTACAGATTTTCACAAAATAAAATACCCAGAGTAGAAATAACTCATATCTTACCACTGTCTCTGCTTACATATCAAAATGAACAGAAAGCACTGTGATTTAATTGCAATAAACAGATTAAAAAAATGCCGAAATAACTACATAATGATGCAGATTTGTAAAATGTCTGAATTTATGCTTTGTCAGGTCTGTCCGCAAGATGACAAGCAAACAACTCTTAAAATGCTTGTTTTCTGAATGGAGTTTGGATCGATCAGTGTCAGGCTATGCAGCTGCTCCATCAGCACTCAACATAACGACATCTAGGCATAAATATGGCAGCAACGTTTACCTTCTAAGGTGTGTGTTATTGTTGGGCAGTGGCTGGGTCTGCGAGAGGGCGAGGCAGCAGGAGGAAGTCCCACCCTCCTCTCTCTCCTCAGCCAATCACGGCTCCTCGCAGCAGGCTTGTCAGTGATGTAGGTGATTCGAATGTGCTGGCAGAGTTCCCGGTCCTTCCCATGTAGGAAATCTGGTAGGTCATTGACCTGAAGAGATGAAACAGAGATAAAGATCTGTGTTCAAGATGTTTAGTCGACTGTACAGCTTCTCATCACCTCAATGGTCACATATATTTTATTGTGTTTTTTGGCATCGACCGACACAGACTAGGCAAGTATAGAAGTATTAGTGCTGAAGCAAGTAGTTAAATAAATAAGTCAAATTTAGCTAAAAATAATAAGAAATTAATGACTGAAGGGCATTTTTTAATATATATATATATTTTTTTTAGATCTATTTCCTCTTTTATTTATTAATATTTATTTATTTAGATATTTATTATACGTTTCTGTATTTTATATTTATTTAGATATTTCCTTTTATCATTTAGATTTTTTATTTCTACATGCATTTATTTAGATTTTTAGCTATTAAATATATTTTTTCTGTATTTTTATTTATTTATATATTATCTTTTTTTAAATGTATTTAGATATTTATTTATTTATACATTTATGTATTTAAGTTTTTATATTTATTATATTTTTTCTGTATTTCTTTACATATTTCCTTTTATGTATTTAGATTTTTTATTTTCTAAAGTAATTATTTAGATAGTTTTAATACTTCCCTCTATTTTGTAAGTGTGTTTATACATTTATCTATTTCCTCTTTTATTTATTTTTTTCTGTATTTCTTTCTCCTCTTATGACAATGAGGGTGGCTGTCACACAAAAACTACTATGCCTGAGGTTTTCATAGTCATAGTCTCTCAACAGATTAATAAAATACTCATTGGTTGCATCTTTAATAGGTGTAATGATAAAGAAAAAATCATTACAGGAGAAAATTACTGACTCTCTCTCCTTATCATTTTGATAGAGTTTGAGAGAACTGAAGTGGACAACGCCAGAGGTGTTTGAAGAGGGGTTTTAGTCTTGAAGTCACAGTGAGTTCAACACAGTTCAACACAGTTCAACACAGGCAATAATCTGACAGTTTAAAGCAGACAGGATTAACTCTGTGACGAAGAATTTAAACCTTTGACCTCTGACCTACGTGACATAACAAGGTGGTAATCAGAAGCATATTCTGCTACACAGAGACTCAGCATGTTATATACAGTTTACATTACGTAGCATTAAGCTTGAATGAATCTATTCTGAGCCCTCGGTAGTCTAGACTGGGTCATTCAGTTTAATCTCAGGATAACGGTTTCCTGATTAGTTAATGTCTTTATGGGACAGGAAGCGTTTATATTTGTGCTATGTGTCACAGAGATATACAACTGATTCCTTGTTCTTCAACCATGTTTTAATATATTTAATTAATTGAGAAATGAGAGCAAAGACTCATAAAATCCTGAGAAATTACAGGTGTTTTAAAGCCTCATCACCTGAACAAGCTGTCAGATATTTAACCTTCCTGTCAATTTAGGTATTTATTAACAGACAAAAGAATAGAAAAAGAATTATCAAAATGTCATTTACAATGTTTTAGCTGCTGAGAAACTTAGGGAGTTACTGTACTGTTATTGTAAACCCTGGTATGTTTGGAATTTGTTAAAACTCTTTATTGACTGAATAATGAATACATAAATAAATCAATATATTATTAACAGTTGCAGTCCCAGATGATTGTAAGTAGAGATGAAACTAGGCTAATTGTTGAAGTAAATTTCCGGATTTCCTTTGTTTTATATTTTTCATATTGTCTAACAAAAGAGGTAATTAGAAAATTACTTATTATTATTAAAGATTTATTTATTATTTAATTAATAAATGTAATTATTATTATTTTTTTTAAAAAGACATCACCTTGGGCTCTGGGATCGGCAATGTTCACGGTCATTTGACAATTAAACAATTAATCAAACAAAAAAAAATCAACAGATAAATCGGTAATGGAGACAATGGTTTGTACAGCCTTAAAACTATTAATCGATTGAAAATAAATAAATAATAAATAAATAAAAGGTTAATTAACATTTAAAATAGTCATTAGTCGAAGCCCTAATCACACAATGTATATCATAATATATTATTAATAGTTTCCATTAATTAATAATATTAGTTGCAGTCCCAGGTGATTATAAATTAATCTTGCTGGCTTTATATTTTATTTAAACATGTACCACCACAGGTGAAGGCTGGAACCAAGGCTGGATTACCAACCTATCAGGCCCCTGAAACAGGATGGTTTGAAGCAAAAAAAAGAATTATCTGATGATAATAAGAGATAATTATTACAAGTGTAATGTTCCTTACAAATGTAATAAATATAAATTAATTCAGCCAGTAGAAAAGGTGTGAAGTGACACCTGTAAATCAAGGTGAGTCATCTGTAATCTGAAGAGTTTAGCTGGGATCAAACTACAGGAAGCTGTTAGTTAACACACACAGTCAGGTAATTTAATTTGCTTTAATCACAGTTAGAGCTGCAACTAATTGTTGATTAATCTGATTATTTTCTTCATTACTCGTCTACAAAATGTCAAAAAAAATAGTGAAAATGGCAATTTCCAAACTCCCCCAAAAATGATTATTTTCCCCAAAAATCTAAAAATATTCAGTTTACTATCAAATAAGACTAAAAAACTGTTTATCTGCTAAATTTATTTTATGGAGTCATTTATTTATTTGTTGCTGGAATTAGAGAATGTTTACCATTTTTGCTTGAAAATATCTTAAATGATTAATCAATAATCAAAATAGCTGCTGATAATTTATTGATTAGTTGATGGTAAAAAAAAACAACCAAAAAACTATTTAGATAATTGATTAATCCCATAAATCCTTTTTAAAGGGTTTATTAATTTATAAATGAATAAAAACAAAAATAAATGTATTAATTTAAAAAATAATACAAATATTTATTGAGTCATTTATTTATTTTTCATTTATTTCTTATTTTTGCAGGTTCCCACCTCTATAATGTAAACCTAGAAAAATGGCAGTTTTTCAAAAAAAAAATCTCAACTGAAGGTCCTACTTGTTATCTCCATGACAACTGAGCAACTTCATCTTTATGAGGAAGGCCAAGAGATGTGGTTGAAAGCTTTGGAAAACATCAAATAAGTGGATCTTGTGTTGAGAATGTTTTATTTATTTATTTTTTAATTATAATTATTATTTAGCTGCAACATTAAAGTGATGTGCACATTAATTCATCAGTGATTATAACACAGTATATATATATTGGTATAATATTGGTATAATATTGGTATAATGGACATTATTCTAAAATGGGCCATTCTGAAGTACCTTTTTGTAGTACAGTATAATATAAGCATATTTTGATGCTAATACTTTTTTTACTTTTACTGAAGTAAAATTTTGAATTGAATTGGAATTGTGAATAAGATAAGATAAGATAGAACTTTATTAATCCCGAAAGAAATTCTTGTGCCAGAGATTGTTCCAAAATACAACAAAATTACAACACGTTCAAGTGTATAAAATAAAAAAGTACTATTTCTAGCACCAGTGCCTAATAGAATAATAATTAAGTAAGATACATTTAGTAAAATGTGTAAATAAGATAAGATAAGTAAAATAAAAAAGGTAAAGTAAGCTAACAAACAGAAAAATAAGTACTAAGTCAGTACTTGTGCAGTATTTTGGTATATTACCTGCTACTAATATGGATTTCTCTTTTAAACAATATATTTATTGAGTTTTTTCCCTTTTTTCTGGACTTTTTAACAGTGTTTGGATCAAATTATTATTTTTATTTTTTAATTATAATTGATTGATGATTATATTAGCTGCAACATTAAAGTGATGTACACATTAATTCATCAATTATTATAATACAATGATAATAATATTGTATATATTGGTATAATATTGGTATAATGGACATTATTCTAAAATGTGCCATGTCCCCTTGAGGTCTGGACTTTTTAAAGGACATTTTTTACAGTTTTTTACAGTGTTTAGATCAAATTATTATTATTTTTTATTGTACTTTTACTTAAGTAAAATTTTGAATTGAATTGGAATTGTGAAAGGCAGGACTTCTAGGTTACTTGTGCAGTATTTTGGTATATTACCTGCTACTAATATGGATATTTTTTTTTTTAAACAATATATTTTTTCCCTTTTTTCTGGACTTTTTAAAACGACAATTTTGATTGTTGTTTGACAGTGATTACATCAAATTACTAACTTTCAATCAAGATTAAAGGAGAGTTAAATGAATCTTAGTCACACAGTCCTACAGCCGATTATTTCTCCTTCACCCCACTAATCTAGTAATTGATTAGTTTCAGCTGTAGTCACAGTAGTTCAATGAGCTTTAACTAAAAATATAAAAAGTATAATGGGATTTGGTCACAAACTCACCAACTCGATGTCACGCACGCGCCTGAAGCTACAGGCTTCGGTGAGCGTGCGCGGCGGGTACTCGGTGACGTACACGCACTCGTCGCTCATGACAACGTGCATGTACACTTTATTAACGGTCTCTGATATCACCACGCACGGCTCGTAGGCTTGGATCCGTTCGTACACGGTCCGCTCCGTGTTGCGCTTCAGGAACGAGTCCAGCTTGATGTTCCGGTGGGAGAGGAGGGTACCGGAGCCACCGGAGCCGGTACGAGCCATGACGGTAACTTTGTGACGTTCGGTCTGAACTTTACCGGTCGTCCCGTTGTCCCGTTAACGTCCAACTGACTGACTGACTGACTGAGCAGTTAAACCAAACCGCCGCTCTCTCGCGCTGTCTCAGCGTCATCAGCACCACACTGCTCTCTGATTGGTCTGTGCTGTGAGGATGAAACGCTGCTGATTGGCTAGAAGATTAAAGCGTTATTTCACATTAAAAGCATCTCTGCAGCATCTTCTTGAGTCTAGAACTCTTGTGCTCAGAGATGCTTTTAATGTGAAATAAATAGCCACTTTACACCAGAAAACATGGATATAAAAATGTCTTTATTTATTTATTTAAAAGTCTACATGCCAGGTATAAAATTAGGGGTGTTGAAATAATAAATCATAGTATTATTATGCTTTATTTTGTTGCATTAAAAGTAATTAATTAAAAAAAAAAAAAAAAGTTTCAGGTTTGTTTTCTTGCTGGATTTATACATAGATCATTTGAGGGGTGGTTAATGTACAATTTTGTTAGTTTTACAAGAAATTTAAAGGAAAAAGTAGGCTTTCTGTGCAACACCAATTAAATACTCAGTCCATCCAAACTGCCAAGAATAAAAAATGTATGGTGGGGAAATATGAAATCATGTATTTATATATGTATTAGATAGATAGATAGATAGATAGATAGATAGATAGATAGATAGATAGTAACTTCATTGATCCTGAGGGGAAATTCAAGTTCCCAGCATCACAGTTCCATAGTGCAAAACATGTTAGTAAAAAGGCAGTAAAAAAGTTAGTAGTGCAAAGTACAAAGTACAAAAAAAATGAATATAGTGCAGTTATCTATTTCATATGCCTAAAAGTAATCAAATCAAAATATATTTAGTCTAAAATATACTGGAATCAGCAAGAGATGTGCCGATATACACAAGAAAGATATAATGATATAAGGAGTATGAGAACATTTCCTGATACCAAGTAATAATGTCATAAAATTATTTGATCTAATTTAATGAATATCATTCTCCCATCACATCACATTGCGACTCATATGAAATGAAACATAAATATCAACCATAAAGTTAAAACACATGAGCCCACAGTGGACACACCATTAAAGTACATTAATGTTTCAGCAAAACTATTTTATATATTGGCTTTTTGGACAATGCATTTTACTGTAACATATTGCACAATAACATCTACATTTAATGCAGCACTTCTGAACAAAAGTGTTACAGATTTAACAATAGCACACAGGCTTGTTGAACTTTTATTTAATGAGACTAAAACCATTACAATCAGAGAGGTGTTATAAGTGCTGTAAGCCACCAGATGTCACTGTTTGAAGCCCCAAAGTTTCATAAATCTACATCTGTCCATCACTAAAGAAAGATGAATGTTGTTGCAGCATCCGAAGGTTACCACTAGAGGGCGGTAGCTTCCAGATTATTTAGTTGTGTATGTTATTAAAATTATTCAGGCACATTTCTGTTTATAAATGAATAAATGCAAAAATTAATTAATTAATTAAAAATTTATAAAAATAAATATATGAATAAAGAAAACTGAATTATACACACATTTTAAAATAATATAACACTTAAAAATAAGATAAATACTTAAAAATAATTATAAAATAAATACAAAATAAATGATAAATACAAAATAAATAAATAAATGCAAAAATAAATAAGCAAATTTAAAGATTAATAAAAATAAATACATAAATAAAGAAAAGGGAATTATACACACATTATAAGATAATATAACACTTAAAAATAAGATAAATATTTAAAAATAATTATAAAATAAATAATTAATAAATAATAAATACTAAATAAATACTAAATAAATGAATAAATGCAAAAATAAATAACAACATTTAAACATTAATAAAAATGAATACATAAATAAAGAAAAGGGAAAATTAAACAGAAGCGTAAACAAATAAGGGAATAAATACAAGATAAATAAATAAAGAAGTAAATTAAAACAGAAATATCAATTTGTGTCACATTTTATCAGTTAACTAATGGCTACATTTATTTTTAATATTATGTTTCTGCATTAAATTACATATTTATTTATTTATTGAGTCATTTATTTATTTTTTCATTTATTTCTGATTTTGTCAGGTTCCGTCTTCCATAGTGTAAACCTAGAAAAATGTTAAAAATGTGATATCTTCTTCATCCTCCTTCTCTGCCTCATCTTCCTCCCTTTCTGACACATTCACACACACAGGGAGAGAGAGAGAGAGAGAGAGAAGAGAGAGAGAGAGAGAGAGAGAGGCGCTGGCTGCAGCTCTGAAGGGGAGCTTTGTAAATGGCTGCAGAGATGAACGCCGAGTTGTTTTGCAGACCAAAACGCACACACACACACACACACACACACACACACGCTCACACCATGGAGGAGATGAAGGCAGTGTTGTTTTACAGAGGAACACACTCAGTCTTTTATCCAGCTCAGTAAGAGGACTGGGACACTATAGACACACAACATAGTCCAACTAATCTGGGTCTGTAGGATGAAGCTGCAGTTAACCCTTAATATATTAAAATGTTCGCTATCAAAATCCCCCAATCTGTGGTTCTGGTCAGCTGAGTCGCACTGTACTCCTTCATCATCATCACCTTCATCATCATCAGTGTGTGTTTGTGTGCAGCTGCAAACAAAAGTCGTGGGCTGACCGGTCACACTGTCGTCTTTGTTCTGCAGAAGAAGAAAAACAGTCACATTTCCACCAAAGAGAAAGAGAGAGAGATTATAGCCACACACACACACACACACACACACACACACACACACACACTGGTTATGGTTGGTGTTGACCTTCATGGCATTTTGAAGGCTGCTGACGAGGTTTAAAGTTCAAACTCTAAAAATGTGACCATTCTTTTACTGCCAAATTCATGAATCTGGTGTCACGCTGCAGAGAAGCCTCTGAAACAGTATGTGGACCAGTTTGAGTGTAAATCTCTTTATTGATCCAATATTCAACCTAAACTAACATGTACTCTTTATACTTTTTGGAATTATTTTTCCACTTTTTGCTTGTCTTTGTTGTCTTTTTGCACTCAGAGGCGTTATCCTTGGAGGAGTGGTGGGGTGTGTTTTGTATAACTCATTTTCACTTTTCTTTTGTAAAATAATTGTTTCTCTATGTTCATGATTTCTTGTTTTGTCTAGTTAGTCTTTTTTTTTAATTTGTGATGCTAATTCGGCCCCATGCAGCCCACATGGGATTACAAGACACTGCTATTTATCAAGCATTAAAAAAACATATTATAATATGCATCCTCCAATCACAATGTATAAAACAATTGGTTATGAAAATGTAAACTGAGCTATATATTTTAAAAATAATTATTAATAATATTTTGTATATTTATTATTATATATTATTATTTTTCATTTATTGTTGGGTATTTTATTCAATTTTATTTTTGTATTATTTGAATTGTCTGATTTTATTTGCAGTCCTCAAATATTTCAACCATGTAAAGCACTTTATTTTGAGAAGTGTTGTATGAATAAAGTTTATTATTATTATTATTATTATTATTATTATTATTATTATTATTATTATATAGAAGTGGGAGTTACGATTTAATCAAATATTAGAGCTTTTCATTTTGTGGGACTTCATACTTTTAATTCAGTACATTTACTCAAGTACTCAAGTACAATTTTGAGATACTTGTACTTCACTTGAGTATTTCCATTTTTCTGCTTATACTTATACTTCACTACATTTCAGAGGCCACTACATTTATGTGATAATTGTGGCTACTTTGCAGATTTAGATTGATAATACAAAATATTATCAACAAATAAATGATGATGTATTATTATAGGTTAAGATAAATCTATATTGATCCGCTGGTGGGATATTCACAAGCTACCTTACACTATTTAAAGTACTTAGCTCCACATTTACCAGCTGCCACATTAAAGTGATGCACACATTAATTCATCAATGATTATAGATAGATAGATAGATAGATAGATAGATAAATAGATAGATAGATAGATAGATAGATAGTAATTTTATTGATCCCGAGGGAAATTCAAGTTTCCAGCATCACAGTTCCATAGTGCAAAACATGTTAGTAAAAAGGCAGTAAAAAAGTTAATAGTGCAAAGTACAAAGTACAAAAAAACATATACCAGATATAAAAATACAATATAGTGCAGGGTAACTCCAGTAGCTTAGTCTATGAAAGTGCACTGTGTGTAATACAATGATAGGGTATAATGCACATTATTCTAAAATGGGCCATTCTGAAGTACCTTTACTTTTGTAGTACAGTATAATATAAGTATGTTTTGACGCTAATACTTTTGTACTTTTACTGAAGTAAAATTTTGAATTGAATTGGAATTGTGAAAGGCAGGATTTCTAGGTTACTTGTACAGTATTTAGGTATATTACCTGCCACTAATATGGATATTTTGTTTTTTAAACAATATATTTATTGAGTTTTTTCCCTTTTTTTAAATAACCCACCATTTTGGCACCATTTTTGACATGTTTCTTAATCAAAGGACGTGTGGTTAGCTGTAAGAGGAACAAAAGAAGCAAAGAAGGAACGAGAAAGAAAAAGAAAAAGAGAGAAAGAAAGACAGAAATCTCTCTTTTTCTGTCTCTGCTGTCTCTCCACCCTGCTCCAGCCAGCCAACCCGAACACTGGCGGAAGTGACCGAAGAGAGCCGAAGAGACCCGAAGAGAGCCGAGCGCTTCACATCCAAACTGAGCGCCTAAAGAACCAGACAGACAGAGCATCGTTGAGAAGAAGATATCCAGATATTTAACACCGTTGACACGGTTAAAACACACCGCAGGGATGACTGCACTAAGCAGCTGGGAGCTGTGCGTCAAGTACGCCCTCTTCATCTTTAATTTCGTCTTCTGGGTAAGTTAATAAATTCAAAATAATAATGACAAAGTCAGCTATAGCTACTTTAAACTACCTTCAAGAACAGTTATCCTAATGCATTTATTTCCTAAGACATAAAATTGACAATAAATGTGTGCATGTTATTATGATGATAATTCTGTTTAAGGTGTGGTGGAATGTAACTAAGTAATTTACTCAAGTACTTTTGAGTTACTTGTAACATTACTTTACTTGAGTATTTCCATATTTACTTTATAGCCTACCACTTCTACTCTAAAACTAACTTCTAAATTTAGATTATTAATGCAAAATATAAATAAATTAATAAATAATGATGTATTATTATAGCATAAGCTACCCAGCAGTAAATAAAGTAAATGCATTTAGATTCACCTTTACCAGCTGCAACATTAAAGTGATGAACACATTAATGCATCAATATTTATAATCCAATATTATTCTGAAATGGGCTATTCTGCATAATGAATACTTTTACTTTTGTTACTTTGAGTATATTTTGATGATGCTAATACTTTTGTGCTTTTACTTGAATAAGATTTTGAGTATTTTTACACTGGAGTATTGATATTTTTACTTAGCCTATAAGTACAAGATCTGAGTATTTTTTTCCACCACTGGATATTATTTATTTGATGTTTGGATAGTAGGTATTTGTTTTAAAAAGTATTTATTTTGAGACTTTATTACTGCACATGAGCAGTCTGCAGAGGTGAAAGAAGTACTCAGATATTGTACTTAAGTAAACGTAGTAATACCACAGAGAAAAAAATACCCTGCTATAAGTAAAAATCCTGCAAAATTTCAATTAATTAAAAATACAGTATTGGCATGAAGAATAATATTATATTATTGGATTATAATCATTGCTGCATTAATGTGTGCAATCCTTTAATATTGAACTACGTAATTTTAACTACTACCTCAAAATTGTACTATTGTAAAGTACAGTAACGAATGTTGGAATACTAGCCAAAATATTCTGTATACAGTAAGTAACCGTTTGCTAGTTAAATTTGATTTTAGCTAATGTTAACACATTAAAAACTCAACAGTTTGGCATAAAAATAGCCATTTTTGTCTTTCTTTCAATCATATTTAATTGTTCCTGTATCCTGATTTAATCCATTGGGGACAACCATATTTCTTCTCGGTTCTAAAGTTGACATTTTCATGAAATCAGTGCAATTTCATGACAAATTGAAGAGCACCCTGCTATTATTTCAGTCTTTAATGTTGAATGCACTTTAGCCAGTAAGCAAAGACATGTTAAATATACAGATTTCTGCATTGAGTTTGGTGTGAGACCCATCAGGACATCATTTATCTTAAGATCTTATGCAGATAAACTTAAAAGTATGTGTGCAGTTTGATTAATCTAGACATACTGACACAGCATGTGTTTTTCTGATCGACTCCCAAATTATTTAATTGTAAGTAATTGCATTTGATCATGAGATACAGTCCATATTGCCACATTTATGTTATGTTTGGAATTTGTATGAATGGGCGTTCTGTTGGATTTTACATCTCTACTATTATTGGACCTCAGCCATTCTTAGCCAGTCTAACAGGGTTGTTTTTTACTGGTAATCTGTGCAGACATCTAATGTTGACATGTTGTCAGATAAAGGACGTTCCCACCAGGAAATACCACTTACTGTATGAACAAAACTCGGTTTCATGAGCACAACATCACTGACAACATGCAGCTGTAGATAAACTGAAACAGAAAAGACAGCACAAGTATCAGATCAGTACTCTATATTGTTGAATCAAGAGAAATAAAGTGGGATTTATGCACTAGAGACCTGCTGATACATTTGAAAGTGCATCATCCACCCACAGTCAACATTTTCCACCCCTGAAAGTCTCTAAACTCTCTCAACTATAGATGAATTTATAGTCACATTGTCGACTATTTTGACTGTAAAAACTGAGACATTTTGATATTTGAATTGACTACTATCTCTGTGACCACTCATTTATAATACAGTAGCTGGTCAGGCAATACATACTGCATCTCCATTATGTGGTTATCGTCATATCAGCCAACAAGTCCCACTTCATGTCAGTCTCGGTTAGCAATTAGTAGTCTATTCTATGCCTGTGCAGTCAGCTGACACAGACAGATGTGTCAACACCTGTATCTGCGTGTTTGGCACCAAACACAAAACATGTACTCAGAGACGGCATCCAGCCATATCTGACTGAACGGCCTATCCATTCAACATCAAGATGATAGTGATAATACACAGTTTTTGTTGTTGTTTGCCAACTGAAAGAGGATGACAACGTTTTCATATTGCTGTAGTTTTATAGTGTGGGTGGCAAAATGATGGACTGGGCCATTTTTTTACATGTAAACAACATTTTTATAATGATCTAATGGCCAAAGAAAAGACTCAACAACATTAAATCAACAACACAGTCTCACAACTGTTTGTGAAATATTCAAGAAATTTAATCTATTTCATTCGTGTACATAGACATGAATTTCCCTTTTTTTCGTGACGCTCAGCACGACTTTCAACAACGTATTTTTCATGCTTTTCCTACGAATGTCCAGCAACACGTGTCAGTTTCCACTCCAGTCTTTTCAAAATAAAACTACTTAGTTAGGTTTAGGAATAGATCGACTTGGTTAGGTTTAAGCAACAAAACTACTTAGTTAGGTCTAGGAATAGATCGACTTGGTTAGGTTTAAGCAATAAAACTACTTAGTTAGGTTTAGGAATAGATCGACTTGGTTAGGTTTAAGCAACAAAACTACTTAGTTAGGTTTAGGAAAAGATCACGGTTAATAACACTGGAAGTGCCGTAACTTGAGTACGGAAGTTACGTGACATATAAATCAACGTTGACTTGTGGTTTCATAGTTTCCTGAGTGAAAGTCCTGTGTTTTTTGACCCACCCATCCACCGTGACGTCCTCCCTGACCTTTTTATGGCGAACGCCATAATTGTGGTTCACAATTACGTGGATTACATACGAATTGATTTCGTGCCGACCATCATGAAAAAAAAAGATAAATTTGTGTCTACACAAATCAATACATAACATTTTGTGATTATTTCACGAACTGCTGTGCAACTTGGCTGAAATCAAACAGGAAATCAACAGCTGATTTTAAGATTTACTCGGTGAGAGGATTTTAAACAATAATGCAAGCTGTTGGATCAATATCACAGCTAAATTACCCTGTAATGGAGGCTTGTCCTGGTCTGGAGGAAAGTTAGTTTATAAAGTAGTTTGTGCCATTTATGTCTGAATCAAACATTTGCTTACATTTAGCATATGTTAGACACATGGTTGGGCTTTTCTGAACCTTTTTAGGTTGGCTGTCGTTCAAAAAAATGCTGATAAATCCCAACAGGGGGCGTGATTGAGGCCAATCGGTTGTGCAATCGATGCTTTTTTACTCTTTCTTCCTTTTCTCGTGATTCTTCTATCACCTCCTAGCCCCTCCTTTTTCCTAAATCCCTCTCTTTTGTCTGGAGCTCACCCTCCTCTTCTTATCTCACTCCTTTTGTGTCTTCCCTCTCATACCACCCCCTCTCACTTTTTTCTTTCTCTCCTGATTTTTAAAGACACAAAGATGAGTCTGGAGATAAACACAAATCTACCAGGTTGCAGCGTGGACAGTAGCACACTCAATAGTTCATGGCAGAGAAGAGAGGATGAAGGGATGAAGCAGAGAAAGAGAGAGAGAGATGGGGGAGGCTTCAGCAGCCTGGAGACAAAGCTAGTGTTGTTGGTTTCACTGGGTCTACTGGGAGACGAGGGCAGCTCCAGTTACCTCAGCAAACAACACTGAAGCCAAGCAGTCCCACGAGGTGTGTGTGAATACACCTGTGAAGCTTCAAGCCTCTTCATCCACATTATTTTATGCTTCTTGTTTGATCTTAAAGTATTCAAAACAAGGCTGAATATTGTTTTTACTGAACCAAGTATTCGTTCAATAATCAATATCTTCTCTATCTTTATCCCTCTCTTTCTCAATTGTTAATCATTTATAAAAATGCCAATTATTCACTTACAATCATGAGGATTTGCTGCTTTTCATTGTAAATGAACATCTTTTGAGTTTTGGTCAGACAGAACAAGTTATTTGAAGTAGAGCTGCAACGATTAATCAATTAGTTGTCGACTATTAAATTAATCACCAACTATTTTGATAATCGATTAATCTGCTTGAGTAATTTTTTTTAAGAAAAAATAGTCAAAATTCTCTGATACCAGCTTCTTAAATGTGAATATTTTCTGGTTTCTTTACTCGTCTATGACAGTAAACTATCTATCTATCATCTATCTATGATAATTCCTTTTAACGCCTCTGATTTCTATAACGATTTGCGATTTTTAGGTTGTAGTGGGCTCAGTTTTAGAGCTAGAATGAAGATACTGGCATCATATGAAACTAGAAAAACCTAATGAATCCATCGGTACCAACCATGTCATACTAGCTTGTCATGAAGGAGGTTAAATAACGCTCCAAACTAACGCTAAAGTTTGACGAGGAAAAACTGGCATGGCCATTTTCAAAGGGGTCCCGTGACCTCTGACCTCAAGATATGTGAATGAAAATGGGTTCTATGAGTACCCACGAGTCTCCCCTTTACAGACATGCCCACTTTATGATAATCACATGCAGTTTGGGGCAAGTCATAGTCAAGTCAGCACACTGACACACTGACAGCTGTTGTTGCCTGTTGGGCTGCACTTTGCCATGTTATGATTTGAGCATATTATTTATGCTAAATGCAGTACCTGTGAGGGTTTCTGGACAATATTTCTCATTGTTTTGTGTTGTTAATTGATTTCGAATAATAGATATATACATACATTTGCATAAAACAGCATATTTGCCCACTCCCTTGTTGATAAGAGTATTAAATACTTGACAAAAGGTACATTTTGACAAGAGGAAAAATGTGTGATTAGTTTGCAATTAATCGTGATGATATTAAGCCCTAATATAAACCCATATTGTTGGTACTCAGAGTAATTAACCTGCTGATAATTGCACTCACCTGCTGTGATTTCCTCCTCTAATACTCTGTTTGAAGTCCTCTGGAACAGATATCACTCCCACACCTCGTCTCTCCTCCCCGTCCCTCCCCCTCACTTCCTAAGTACACCCAGGTGAGCCATGCAGGGTGTGGTTCACAAAAAAATCTTCTTCTCTTCACCCTGTCCGCTTTCTTCCTCCCACAAAGAAGACGGTTTAACTCCTGAACAGAGGACGCTCGCATTTGGATTTCCTTCTTTAAAAAGCATCTAAATCTTGAGCTGGTTGGAGCCATGGGGGCACTGAAGTGTATCAAATACCTGGTGTTTGTGTTCAACTTTCTCTTCTGGGTATGTAGTGTCACTTACACAATGGTAGCTGTGGTTGAAACATGAGACTCTTATATTTAAGCTGCCGTTTTAAGGGATTTCGTTGCTTCCTTTTTATGTTTCAGTGACTTGTCAAAGAAAAGAGAAGTGAAAATAAGCTTTAAATCAGTTTTAGTTTGAGGAGTTTGTTACTGAGTATTGTTTGGGGTGAGAGGCTGTTTAACTTTTGTTTTTTGGAGGGTAAATTCTGGTAAAAAGGCACCTAAGGCAACTTAAATCAAACTCAAAACTACTTTACGTTTTTAGCCTAAGGCTAAACAACAACAATGTTTAACAAATACAGCATAAAACAGAATTAATTCATCATTTGTTTAAGAAAAGAAACTTTTTTGGCCTGAAAATGTGACAACAAGAGGACGATTGGGTAAGTAAATTCACCTGCCGTCTTCTGGGCCACATTGTGCCTTCAGGAAAAGTGTGTCAATGGAAAACTTGATGTGTACTCTGAAAAAACAATGACTGGCATGATATTAAAACACACGTGGTGTTCCTCCTGGGGGAGCTACAAAACATCTACCTACAAAACACAGTTTATATTGAATGTGGAATACGCTGTATAGCCGAAATATATACATAGATTGATTTGGTAGTCTCAATCACTATTTTTAATTTTGGAAAATTACAATAAATCCAGTGGATGAGCCAGTTATCAAGGTTAATAACATTTGGTATCATAATTTTCCTATTTGAGTATTCTTTTAAGTCATTTATTGAGCATTAATGTGACATATTCTGTGGTTCCAGCCTCTCAAATGTGACAATTTGCTGCTTTTTCCTCTGTTATTGTCATTGTAAATTAAATATCTTTAGTTTTTGGACTGTTGGTCCAACAAAGCACTCTGAAGGGCTCTGGGACATTTTATTAACTAGCCAGTTCACCTCATTTTTATCTTATTAATAATCCGCCACTTATAACATTGGGGGCAGATCACATGTAGTTTTCTTTTTGTTGATGCAGCTTGATGGGATGAGATTTCCAATAAAAATAGTTATAATAGTTAGAAAAACTGAGCCAACTACAATCTAAAAAAAAGTTGCGTTAATGTGTTAAAGAAATTAGTGCCGTAAAATGATCGCGTTAATTTTGACAGCTGTAGAGAAAATATGTAATGAAACATTGCATTCATGTTTCTCCATCACGGGCTCATTCATGAGCTGTTTGCCTACCAGCTGACATCTAACATCCAATCATATTTAGATCCAGGTGCACCTCATCCTTCAGTTTTTAGTGTTGTTGATTTAACTCAAATCTAATGTTAATATCTGTTTGTATTTAGGGTGGATCAGTCCTTGCAGCGGAGCCTTTTACTGCTTGCAAAAAGGCAAATTCCTTAATTTGGTGTGTGTCTGAAACATAGTCAAAGACAGGAATAACTGGAGCCACTTCATTGTTTCCTCCAGTTTCACAATTTCACATTCACATTTTCCAGTTTCACATTGTTTTCTCCAGTTTCACATTCCAGTTTAAGTCCTGTATTTTAACATCTCTGCAGTCAAAGTCTGATCTGAAAAGATAAACTATAGGGTTCGACATCCGCTGTAGAATTAAAGAGGAAATTGTTGTTTGAAAACTCCAAGGATGCACTATGTTAAAGTGAAAGCTATATTTCACACAGAGATATACTCCCAAATATGCACACTGCCTGCTGTATTATTACCGTGATGACCTGTTTACAGTGTCAGACAAACACACCGACTGTTAGTCCACGCTTTAATGACTGTTTTGACTATTTGAGGGTGTAATGATGGTACAGACAGCGATGGGTGGACAAGTGAAGGAGCAGTCTGATTTTAGAGAGGCATAAACATCAGATCAGATTTAGGTTTATTTATTCTGAAATGTAATGACGGAGCTGTTGGTGAAAGGGCTCATTACTGTAAACAAATTGGGCTCCATGTTCCTGTTTCTAGAAGACTACATTTCCCACGATCCACGTCGTCTTGGAGGATATCTTCCTCTGCAAGAAACTGGTTGTATTTTGTTTGTGTTGGAACAGTTTTCTTGTGCTTTGAGGCTTACAAAAGCTGTCAAACATCTCAGCGATAATTCATTTCGCTGGTAGCGTTTGCTCCTCTAATGGTGCTGCAGAGAGCGGTCTGTGGTTAATGACAGATAATGGGAACCTCAGGGGGAAAAGGCGGTTTCTACCAGGATATTTAAGACGCCTCGACTACACAAACACACCAACTCTCCTGAGTGCATTTACTGTATATTAACACCAATAGCATCTATTATTCAGGACACTTGAGCTTCCAGTTGTATCTTTAAATTAGAGAGCACTATTAAACTGTCAGATGGAAAGATCTCAGTGCTAATCTAGGCTAAAACGTTATGGACCTATTTCCCTAAATGTGTCATTTATTTATGCATATGTTAGGAGCTCCGCAGGCTGTTGCAGCAACTGTATAAGTTCAAACATAGCTCAGGGATATAAGTTAGTAAAAACAGGTTGCACCAGATGAGGTAGTTACTGTAGTAACTTATATTTTCCACCTCCCCTGAGCAGGTGTAGGTCACTTCTTGTCATGATACTGACTGGACCGCTCAGTGTTGTGCTGTACAGTTACTGTTGCTGCTTCTGACGACACACAACACAAACTGTGACTGTTTTGTCGTTGACTTCTGCACGATTTCTTCGCTAAGATGGTAGTTTTCCAGAGACATTTGTTAATATTTCTATATTTATGTTTGATGCAGACGTCCTCACTTTAAAGTACAACAGAAGTGATCGTCCTCCTGTTCCCTCATTAATAATTCAACAAACACTTTGTACCACATGTCAACTATAGTTCATGATTCTTATACAGTACTTTCTCCTTTTCCATTGAACATCAAACTATTGTAGGTCTCTTAATTTCAGTCACTATAGTGGCTTTCTGTCCCATTTTTACCCAAATGCTGCACTGGTGAAATGTCATTTTCTACTATGGGCTGCACAATTAATCACAATTCTATTGAAATCACAGTATGGCGTACTGCAATTTTCGAATTGCAAGAGGCGCAATATTTGTTAAAGGCGAAATATGTGTCAAAATACTATTTAAAATGAAATATTGTGGTGCTGCAGAGATGTCCCGGCCTACACATCATAGTCAGACTTAAGAAAACATCTTTGTTTGGTTCAGATCGCCACAAAAATCACACCATATTCATGTTATGTTTTTCAATGAAAATTATGTAAAAATTGACTTGGTAAAGTTATAGTGTTGGTAAAGATGGTGCAAATGATGGTGATTCATGTGAAACTATAGTTAAAACATAGCAGTTAGTGTTGACTGTGCACCGTGAGTGTGTAAACTGCAGGTACTGTATATATAAAGTGAATTGACTAAATGTATTTTAAACCCTCTTGAATGTACATATTGTCAGTGGAGTGTACAGTAAATACACAGAAAACACATTCATTGTAAAGATCACAATAAGTCGCACTTTGACGAATGTGATCCAGAGTTCAGCCGCAGTTTAAGCTCGAGGCTCCATGTGAAGGTTTTAATGGATGACAAGGTGTGTCTGTACTCTGACTACAACATTACACTGAACACTAGTCATAGTTTAAG
>CAKAKR010039031.1:0-11630 GCA_916700685.1 Adelosebastes latens
CAATGTAAACTGTAGCAGTATAGGGGATGAAATTAAAATGAAAATAGTAGGTTAACAGTCCGTGTCGTGATTCTACGATGACCCAAATCAGACCAATTTCAGACTACAGGTGCTACACCTCTGCAGACATTGGAAATTCAGATCAAAACATTAAGAGTTGAGACTTCAGACTAGTTAAATAAATCACAAAGACGACACCTTATCAATCATATATTTATGTGGACAGAACACAGAACCTGAGATAACAGCACGTCCCCAGCATCCACACCGACTCATAAAACATTGAAATTGAGGCTTATTTGGAAAAAAAAAGACAATGTTTCAATCCATCAGCATTTCACCAGGATACTAAAACTAGAAGTCAAACAATCAGACTAGATAACTTTCCATCCACGTGCACACACACAAACAAAACTCCTGTCAGAGACAATAAACCCAGGACTAAAGGAAGGAACGCCTCCTCCTCTTCCTCCACATAAAAACCCTCTCCTGGAAGTGCATAAAAATCCACCCGATACAGTATCTCATGTAACACCTGCCTCAATTATACTGACAGAACAAAACTAAATGTAACAGGGTTTTTTTTTTTTAGCTTATGTTGCAGGTAATTGAAAAAAAGATGTAGAAAATACACATTACTACTCTTAAAGTACAAAAAGTGAATATAAAAATAAGAATTGCGACTCAAAAGTAGCAGTTCAATTTGTGCAAACATGTCTACCAGAAATAAAACTATCAACTTGTCAGCTTGGCAGAAGAAGACGAACATCTTCGGAGAAACATTGAGGATGACGAATCTACACCACTAAAACTGGTTAGGTAGTCGACTACGCTGTGGAACCTCAAAACTATAAACATACCATCAAGCACACATCTAGAACATCAAGGAATAGCAGGGCTGTTTATCCGTTAACACGTGCACAAGTTACTTTTTTATGCAAGTAAACAAGATGACAACAAAAATAACATCTGTACAAGTTTAAAGCAGGAATGCATGAGCTGAAGCATTTAGGTATCGATGCTACCCAAAGTCCAACAACTGGAAAATTCCCTTCAGTCTACAATAAGCTAAATTAATTGTGTCATGTTTTTTTTTTTTTGTTTAAATCAGGTAAATATAAAGTACCCAACTGATTTGTCGTGCTTTGTACACCAGCAACAGGTGCAAGGTCAAGTTAGGTAAAAAGAATTGCAGATAAATATCTTTGAATACTTAAAAACTTATCCAAGAAGGGTTTTTTTTCATACTTGACCCAGACAGAGATGACGCACTGCAGTCAGAGTTTAAAAACCAGTATAATATAAAGTGTGTGTCATGGCTTCTTTGGGGAAACAGAAACAAATGTGAAGCATGTGAGGGGGGTCAGAATAAGATCGTCCCGTCTCTCACACTTGTGTTTGGACAAAAATAGATCTTTGGATTGACAAAAATGCCTTAATTTAGAAACATCACAATGCCCGGACACCCAAAACAAGTAGCTCATAAAGCGTATCCATTGGATTGTGTACGAGTACGATATTAATTATTTTCAATATTATTATTTTTCAACATAAGATTATTTTAAACCTGCAGAGAAAAGGAATGGTCCTTTCCTAAAGTAAAGCAACATCAACACATCTGTCCCAGCATCTGCAGCTGTGATCAGAAAGCGAGGCCCTCCCCTGAGCTTTCTCCCATGCCGGCGGTGGCGGCGGTGGCGGGAGGATCTGGAGGAGCCTGGCAGGAGCTCGTTCCCTGGCTCGAGCAACTGCCTGCTGGAGAGACGGCAAGGCTGCGGAACAACATGTCCATGGAGGGGAGCAGCGGCTTGAGGAGGCTGACGGGGCAGAAGGCAGAGCCCCCATAGGGGGTGAAGTTTACCTTGTTGGGGTCTGGGCAGGAGGAGATGATGAGGGCTGGCTTAGGTTGGCGTGGAGTGCTACAGGATGAGAGGAGAGCGGGTATAAGAAACTAATGACAAAACTAATACCTCTCAGAGTGTAAGTGGCAGAAATGAGGTTTGGTTACACGACAGACATTGTTATAGTGACAATGTCACGGTAAGTATATTTGTCCCTTACAAATAAACTTAAAGACTCAAAGACATTACAAGTTACTGACTCACAAGGGGGAAAAGGTACAATCTAATAACAGTGAGTACTTAACTGCAAGAAGTATTGCACCCTAATATCACATAACAATATACAGGTTGAGTAAAAACTAAGAAAGAACTTAAAATCAGGCAGTACTTCAGCATTAATGGTGCAATAGTGTAACAGTAAACAGAATTTCTTTAAGAAAGTTGTTTTAATTTTTTACATAACAAAAGTTTCTTGACTAAACTTGATGAGGATGTCTTAAATAGAGCTGCAACGATTATTCGATTAGTTGTCACCTTTTAAATCAATCGGCAAATATTTTGATAATTAATCAGTTTGAGTAATTTGAGAAAAAAAAGCTAAAATTCGGTGATTCCAGTTTCTTAAATGTGAATATTTTCTGGTTTCTTTACTCCTCCATGACAGTAAACTGAATATCTTTGAGTTGTGGACAAAATGAGACATTTGAGGACGTCATCTTCGGCTTAGGGAAACACTGATCGACGTTTTTTACCATTTCCATACACAATGAAAATAATTATTAGTTTCAGCCCTAGTCTTTAATGCCTAACCTTAACCAAAGTGGTTCTAGCACAGTGATTAAATGTCTGGTCACGCCTAGATATATAGTATAAATAAAGGGCAAATAGATTGTATGAAGATCACCACCAGAGGGCAGCCACACGCTGACTCAATTGATACACTATATTGGAATGAGTGAGCCAGTTTATTGCACAAACAGCCTTTTTATTAGATATTTCTCAATGTAGAGGTCAGAAAAACACCTAAAAAAAATTAATAAAGAGTAACTCCACCCATTTAACACATCAAAGTCTGTTTACAGGCTGTGGGGAGTGCTACTGGATGTGTGGCTCCAGAGGGAGCTGTGTGAAGTCTGATAAATTGCCTCAAGTGACGGTTGCCTCTCTAACTGAACTCTCAACTGTCAACTTGCATTGTGGGTAATGTAGGCGCCAGATTTAGACAAGGAAGAATAATGTGTGGAATAATAAAAGTCTAATGCAATGCTAAAAGGGTGGCGTACTCTTAATAGCTTCTTCAAGCTGGTGACGACTGTACTGTGGGTGTGGTTGAGAGCGAGAAGAGGAGAGAGAAGTGTGTCAGGACCAACGTACCTGGTCTCCTCCCAGACTCGGACCTTTTCGCAGCCCTCTGGCGGCTCTCTCTGGAAGCAGCAGCTCTTGTTGGGCCCCGGGGAGGACGACATCAGCAGAGGCAGGGAGAGGTCGGCCTCGTTCTGGGAGGAGAACGGAGACAGGAGGCACATCTCTGCACCGTCTAGCAAACCTGGAAAATAAGTCAATATAAACTAAAGTTCAATAAGCAAAACTTCTGAGGACAGTTTTTACAGCAAGGTTTGAGGCAATGTGTGCATATCACTTATTGAGACATTTAGTTACACTTAATTGTTCTCAATATATGAAATAAATTAGTTGTTCATCTCAACTCCTACAGAAACCAAATCAATTTTTGCATTAATATGGAGTTTCTGAACATTAAAATCATGTGTCACCAGTATCAAATATTTTAGGTTTAAAAATCTATATATGGTTTACTGTAGACATGACTACATGTCTATTAGAAGCAAAAAGGACAAAATGGCAAATATCCGCAGTAAAAATAAAACATTTTACAAATTTAGCAATGTGCTACAGTCAATATTTAGTATGCACATATGAAGTATTTTATACAGATTTTTCACTTATTAAGCAACAAAAGCACTCTTTAACCGGTGTGACTGCAGTCAGTGTATCACAATATAATACAAATTTAATCCTTATAGTTTAGCAATCTGTACCATAAACATGAACTATATTAAGATAATAAACAGAGTCTAACGCTATGTACAGACATAATGTAGGATCCTTGGGTTTTGTTTTGGGTGTCTAGGTTGGGTGGTGTGCTTCGTTGGGGCTGGGCTGGGTTTCATTTCTTTTATTTATTTATTTATTTATTTTTCTCTTCTTTCCTTCCCTTCATTTACTGTGTTATTTTCTACACGTCTTAAAAAGCAAATGGTGTCCATATTTGTTTTGTAGATTCACTAATTATATTTATATTGCATTTGTATATTCACCAATAATTCCTATATATATATATATATATATATATGTATATTCGCTAATCATCTGGACATACTGACTCAATAATAATGCTTAAACACACAACATGAACTATATTGTATGTGGTTATATTATTTGCTTCACAGTCAAAAATGAGCACATAAAAGCACGATTAAACAGTTTGTAACCTGCAATTTTTTTATTTTGCCAACTTGTGAAAAAGGGAGAGGTGAAGTGTGCTCGGGAACTATTCAGGTCCTGGTCTCCACGGGGGAAAAGTCACCTTTGTTTTGCTGATGGTGATGTTAGGTTAATTAAAGCAAAATAAAATGAGCAAATCAAAACTAAATGTCTGCAGCAACTGATGAAGCATCGATATTATCTCCTGTCTAGTTGTGAAAGTAACATGATGTTGACCTTATTGCCAAATTTCTGTGTCGAATGCAAGTATGTATGGTCGCGGGCGTTTATAAAAGTCGCTTGTGTGATTGTGCATGCAGAGAGTGGTTTTCTGTTTTTAGGGTGTCAGGTGTGTCACAGCAGTTCACTTTCTCTTTTGTTTTCTGGTAATTCTCTAATTTATTACAAAGCTGACTTCCAGGTTCATGATTTAAGGCACATGGTTTACACAGACCTCCAGTTCAATGTTCAATCATAAAGCACCTTTCCGAACAGTGGACAGTACAAATGCACTGCAACGGTACATTGTGGACAAAACTCATAGCTCATTTTGCACATGGAATGTTTTTTGAGTCAGAGACATGATCACATTTATGCTAGTTAGAAGCTGACCTTGGTGCAGATCCAGAGGTGCATCTTCGGAGTTGGGTGGGGAGGTGGAGATGTTTGTAGGAGAGGAGCTGGGTGAGGAGGAGGAGGAGGAGGAGGAGGAGGAAGATGAGGACAGGGGTGTGGTGGCGGGGTCACTCTGAGATCCACTGCTGCAGCTCTGCGGAGGGACCGGAGCCCGGTGGCCGTCTGGAACCTCAAGGAGCTGAAAAGACAAGGAAATAAATCCAACTATAAAGCAAGGAATCTCTGTCTGTCTGTCTGTCTCTCTGTGTGTTATTTGCATATCTCGAGAACCGTTCATCCGATCGACTTCACACTTGGGGGTACTGATGGGGGCCAAGGAGGTGCAGTGTCGAATTTGGACACGTTCAATATTATTAAACTTTGAATATACAAAAACAAAGCGCTCCGTGCAGCAGCAGGGGAGGGGCTTCAGGGCTCTGCTGACTGAGACGAGCATGTCCATGTCGTCCACAGCGAGCCCCTGACAACGCTGCAAACCGCAATACCGGGAGCCTACCGGGAGCCAAGCAATCGTTCAGAACGTAAGTGAAACGGTATTTCCCCGATGACAGACCGATACTAACTTGTAACACTACTCTAGTAACATAACGGACACCTTTGATGTTGTGGTGGAGAGGAGGACACTGAACAAACTGTTATCCATCATGGATAATCCTGACCACCCTCTCCACGACCTACTGGACAGACAGCGGAGCTCTTTCTCTAACAGACTGATTCAGCTTCGTCGTCACAAGGACCGATACAGGAAATCTATCCTGCCCAAAGCAGTAACTCTCTTCAACACCTCACCTCTGTCTAACAGAGAACTCTCAGCGCTGTAGTTTCTGTCTCACAGACTCCATTCTGTTTTAGTCTGCAATAAGCATGCACATGTTGAATTTAGCACAGCTACATTTACTACCTCAATTATTTTTTATTAAAGAACAAAACATTGCAACTTGCACACTTTGCTAATGTATATTATTGCACACTTTCTAATGTATATAGTGGGTTATTCAATGTTGTAGTAGTCAGGTATATTTATAGTGTTTTCCAATATTCTTTATAGTTTGTATTCTATGGATATATTTCTTTAGTGTTGACATGTTCCTGTGCATTGCTTGGATGACCTGCTGCTGTAACACAATAATTTCCCAATTTGGGATCAATAAAGTACATCTAGCTATCAATCTATTACCGCTTGCAAAATACCTTTGCTAATTTAATCCATGCTCTACTTTATAACGACAGTGGTTATGTCAAAACAAGCAACTAAGAAGCCTATTTGGAAATTACGTACGCCAAGTGTATTTCACTGTTTGACCGCGAGTAACCGTGACCTGGGTTTTTCCCCGTCTCTAACTGTGAATGTTGGTATTAGCAGTGGTTGAAGAAGGCCTACTCAAAACCTTTTTTCGGAAGTAAAACTATTAACTATTAATGTAAAGCCAATAACACTGTGAAAGTCCTGTACTCAAATGTTTACTTTAAGTGAAGAGAGAAAGAGAGGTATTATCAGCACAATGTACTTAAATGTACTTAACATTTATTCAAGGTGGAGCTTTCAATTCTATTATGATGCTTTACTGAATAATAATGCATCATATGTTAATTGTTATATTTTGTGAGTCAAATCTGAATCTGCAACGTAACCAGTAGCGTTTCTCTGTCAGGTAAATGTAGTACTACAATGTTTTCCTCTGAAGTAGAAGTACACAGTAAGCAGTATACAGTTGAGTTGCATATTTGTAAGTGCTTTGGGGGCCTTTTGTAAGTTATTTTGAGGTAGAATGAGTTAGAATAGTAACAAAATTCTATATTTTTCATATTTATCTAATAGGGCTGTCAAAGTTAACGCAATAATGCGTTAACACAAATTCGTTTTAACGCCACTAATTTCTTTAACACATTAATGCAACTTGTGAATTTTAGGTTGTAGCGGGTAGCGAGTTTTAAAGCTAGAGTGACAATAATGGAATCATATGAAACTAGAAAACCGAAGGAATCCATTGATACCAACCATTTCATACTTGCGTGTCGTAAAGGAGGTTAAATAACGGTCCCAAGTTACACTACATTTTGGCGAGGAAAAACTGGCATGGCCATTTTCAAAGGGGTCCCTTGACCTCTGACCTCAAGATATGCGAATGAAAATGGGTTCTATGGGTACCCACGAATCTCCCCTTTACAGACATGCCCACTTTATGATAATCACATGCAGTTTTGGGGGCAAGTCATAGTCAAGTCAGCACACTGACACACTGACAGCTGTTGTTGCCTGTTGGGCTGCAGTTTGCCATGTTATGATTTGAGCATATTTTGAATGCTAAATGCAGTACCTGTGAGGGTTTCTGGACAATATTTGTCATTGTTTTGAGTTGTTAATTGATTTCCAATAATAAATAGAGAGGATACATTTGCATAAAGAAATCATGTTTGCCAACTCCCATGCTAATAAGAGTATTAAATATTTGACAAATCTCTCTTTAAGGTACATTTTGAAAAGATAAAAATGTGTGATTAATCTCGATTAACAATGGACAATCATGCGATTAATCACGATTAAATATTTTAATCAGTTTGACAGCCCTACTATCTAAACACCGTAATAAATCTATAGCTGTTGGGGCCCTTTTAGTTGGGGCGCCAGGCAGTTGCCTACTTTTCCTAACTGTAAAGTCTGCCACAGGCCAAGCATTCGGCCCGTTCTGAACAGGCACTGCACTAGTAATGTAAATAATGTAAACCACCATAATATTATATTTTCAGGAATCTAGAAAAAAAAATCTTCCTTTTCTTTACAAGTTAAACAACTCCTTAATTTTTTCACATGTGCATGCTGTGTGACGTGCAGGTGGCCGTTACCCTGTGCTGAGGATGCGGTGGCTGGCAGATGAACATGCCTTCCAGCTCCTGGTTGAGGCCCTCCACGCTGCAGCGCAGTCGAGGGACCAGTGTAGACAGGGGAGCAAGAGGGATGGGAATTGGCTGAGTCTGAGGACACATAAACAAGTGAAATGGAATTTAGGCTGCTTAACAGATCACACACTGTCTTTTTACAGCTCTGATTGTGAAGTACTTTGAGCTGCATGCTTTGTGTGAGGAGTGCTGTATAAATAAAGTTTAAAGCAGGTCCTAAAGCACATTCTTCACCAGTTAAATATTAAAGCCACATGTGCTAAAGAGATCACTATCTGGTCCTTATCGATATCGCATCAACACTTTGAGGAACACATCAGGTTTGTGATCTTTCTCACTGGTTTATCGGGTCACCACACTTTGGTGTGAAACCGCCTTAGCCCAGTAGAGCGGGGCACCACGCATTAAGTCGGTGCAGACCAGCTGTGCTGAAAAGCAGAACTACGCGTTTCGCTCTCAAAAGCAGAAGCGACGTGATGTAGTGGCCTTCCTGTTGCTTCAGTGTTTAATTTCATTCGCTTCCTGCGACGAGCTGCACCGTCTAGTTCACTCTGATGACGGTAATCAGTGATGCTCGTCTGGAGACAGACAGGCTGCACCGATGAAGAGTTATCTTTGTGAACTTTGCCTGCACACACATGCATGTATGAAGTAAGTAGTGCAGTGTGTTTGTGTGTGGTGGTGATGATGCTAAGGTACCTGAGTAGTTCCTAGGCTACAGCTCCCCTGAGGATATCCACGCTGGCGGTCTTTGTCATGCCCCCCTGAGACTGCAGGTTTGTTGCGCTGCTGCAGCTGTTGTTTTAGTTTAGCGATCTGCAATGAACAGAGGTTATTGTCAGTCAATCAGCTTGCAAACACACACAAACACACACAGGGGAAGTCCATTAAACATACACGTCACACGCTTTACACAAAGCATTTTACTGGCAATAATCTGGTTATGTGGCGGTTCAGATAAAAGATATGATGAGGACTGAGGCTCCTGAAAGCTGTTCAAAAGGGAAGTTTCTTTGCAGATGAGATCATTCAGTCCTCTGTTGCTCAACGCTGTCAAAGTAATTGAGTCAGGCCTTTTTTTTTCCAAGAGCTTGCTCTCTTTGACCTCCAGTTTAGCAAACCTGGTATGTTACAAACACACGTTGAGTAATACAGGCTGAGATTCACCTCTCGCAGATGCTCGGCGCTGCCCCATGATGCCGATCGTTTGTGGCTGCTGCTGCCTCTCCTGCTCTGGGATTTATCCGACCACGAGTCTGGGGTCTGGGGAGGTAGAAGGCGACCATAAGAACTAATACTCTCAAATAAATCACTAATACATAACCATATATATTAAAAGTTTTAGCCTGAAGCTGCCTTGTCATCATGTTAAAATCTAGACTGGAAACGGTTACGTTTAAGTCACACAACATATCAGGATTTCACACATCTGTCACCAAAAGTTGCACACTTAGCACAGCTTTTTTTTCATGCTCAAAAGGCTGATCTGCAGCCACATCACATCCACACCCACAGACTCTCTCTTCGCACTTCGAGCAGGAGAAACTGAAAAACAAAAAGAGGGGGGGAGGATGTGGGCAACCGAAGAGCAGTGGCGAGTGCCTGCACACAGAGCAGAGAGGATGGGTGCAGCCAAAACGGCCTCATCAGCTGACTTCAGGGACTGTTCTCATGGCTGTGGTTCTCACTCTGTGATAGCTATGCAAGAACCGGACACTCCCACCCTCGTCTCCTAGCAACTTCCTTCTCTTCTACAACTGCAAACTAATCTTTTAACATGACTCGACTCCCTCCAACGTCATTAATGACTTAAAAAACAAAACTCTAAACATCTGTGGCGAAGTCATACAGTCCATTCATTTCAGCTTTATTTATCTTCACTTGTTCTTCATCTGAGACCGACCTGGGTGGACTTGTCCTTGCGAGACGATCTGCTCTGCTGGCCCTCTGGTTCTTTGGGCCAGTGACCCTGCAGGTACGGCCCAATGATGGCGTCAAGGGACATCGTCCGCCTCATGCCAGAGCTCAGCTGCTGCGGTTTGGGCTTTCCAGCTGCCAGAAGGAGACAACTTTTTATTTGACGTGCAGGGACACATTCAATTATCCTGTTGTTTATTAAGTTTGCATCAGTTGGTGGCAGAATTGGTCAATTTTGATTATTTTATTATAGCTTTGTGCTCCAATATAATAGACTTAATAAGCCATTACTTTCACCTACTTAGTTACTTACTTACTTCTCACCTACTTTTTGTCACCAATAACATCTAGAGCTGAAATAAGTCGATTAACTGATTAGAAGATTGACAGAATTAAAAACTAAATTTAAATTAAAAACTACTTAATCGTTTAGGTAATTTCTTCACGGAAAAATTCCCAAACTTTCTGATTTTAGCTTCTCAAATATGAAGATTTCCGTGTTTATTTGTCTGACATGATTGTAGCAGAATATAAATATGTCACCTTTGGCTCTGGGAACTTTTTATTAATTGAAAATACAAAATAACTCCCATCACACAATACCAATGACCAAGTCAAAGCACATGCCACAACTCATTCATAAATCCAAAAGTAATATTTTTATGTGATGGGAAATAAAAATATAATAAAAAAATGAATAAAATAAAATTTAAAAAAATAAAATAAGAGCAAGAGAAAACAACCACTTCTATGCTCTTCTGTGGGCATTTTTTTTCACAATTTTCTGATATTTTATAGACCAAACAGTAAAATCCATTAATCAACAAGGTATTTGACAGATTAATCGATAATACAAAATAGTAATCTAAGGTATCTATATGGTAATAATTGCTAGGTTATATTGTCTGTATTACTATTTCTATATAACAATGTTATACTCTTTATATGAAGTCTATTTTATAGTTTTATTACTCAATTTCAACAACAGTATGACAGGCTAAACACAGTAACACTTACCCCACAGCTAAATTTACATAGAAAACGATATTAACAATGAATGAATAGTTGCAAAACTTATTCTGGAAGTTACAGATAGAGGTGCTGCAGGGACTTCCTTGTTGACATATATATAGTGTGTGACAGGTGTTGAGCTCCATACCTGACTTCCCATCTCTCCTGCTGGGTTGAGGCTTCCTTGTTGACATTATTGATTGTTTTATGGATGCTATTCTGTTACAGATGTTTGTCAACCACTGGGGGCTTCAACTAGGTCATTTATCTCAAAACTAATTTGGAGTTACTTATAGGTGATATAGCTGGTGTGAAATCATGTGTAAAGTAGGCACACATAAGACAATTTTTTAAGAATTTTTCTATCAAGGCATCACATTCATAAGTATATGATCCAGCTGTGGAACTCCCTTCTGGAGGAACTCAGGCTAGTAAACTGTTTCTTCTTTTAAATCACGCCTCAAAACCTACCTTTACAGGAAGACCTTTTTATAGCAATCCCTTGTTTTTAATTTCATTATTGTTGACATGTTCAACATTTTATTTTGGCCTATGTTTTTATTCTGTATTGTTTTTATCTTGATGTTTGCACTATTTTAACTTATGTGAAGCACTTTGTAACTATGTTTGGAAAGGTGCTATACAAATAAAGTTTATTATTTATTATATATATATATATATATATATATATATGTTTTTATTCTATATAACTATGTTTGGAAAGGTGCTATACAAATAAAGTTTATTATTTATTATATATATATATATATATATATATGTTTTTATTCTATATAACTATGTTTGGAAAGGTGCTATACAAATAAA
>CAKAKR010039032.1:0-66997 GCA_916700685.1 Adelosebastes latens
TGTCTGGTCAAGTGTGTCACAGATATGTGACATGACTTTAAAAGGAAAACATGAGAGCAACCATCATGTCCTAGAATAAAATACTTAAAAAGGCATATATTTCCTCATGCAATTAATTCCTAAAGTATAAATATATGACTTGTATTTCCCTTTTTTGAAAAGGGACAATAGGCCTCCAATTAGAAAGCTAACTTACTGTAGCACAAATGGCCCTGATCATGCTTGAGTCATGCTTAAAGCTACAGCTGGTAACTTTAATTAAAAATAACTTTTTGTAATATTTGCTCAAACTGTCACTATATTACTAACGCTTGTACATGAGAAGGATAATCTGTGAAAGATCAGGTTCCTCTGCCTCCTCCTCGTGCTCCTAATGGCATTTGCAAGATTCCACTGCGCCCGAACCAAAACAACCTATCAGAGCCAAGCAGTCTCCACGAGACTAGCGGCGACGAAGGCAATCTGTTGCGTCGCCTCACATCGCATTTGTCTTGGCCAAAAGGTTGCACTCGAACACACCGCAAAGACTACAGCCGACGGCCGACTACCACGTATGTTCTGCACCTGCGTGGGATGAAATAACTCTCCGTACCAGCAGGCGGCGGTAGTCTGTATTTGTCATTCAAAAAGGGATACCAGAAGACCGAGGAAGGCGGATATACAAGCCGTTGTTATGGTACGTACATGAAACAAAGCGCCGTTTTGTCATTTGAGGAGCTGTTTCACCAACATAATTAAAATCTTTCATCCTGTTTGGAGTTACACAACTCATCGCTTTTCACAAACTAGGGCTGCAATTAACGACTAGTTTTATTATCGATCTATCGGTTATTTTTCTCCAAATAATAAATGGATCATTTAGTCACAATTTACCAGAACCCAACTATTGTAATTTACAACTAAATAGATCATTCTTTTTTAAATCTAGCATATTATTGCTAGTTTCTTAAAGGAACAGTGTGTAACATATTATATTTATAACTATGCTTTCATTAGTATATAATCACCTGAAAGTAAGAATTGTTGTGTTTTCATTTGCTTAGAATGATTCCTTCATATCTACATAGGGAGCGGATCCTCTTCATGGAGTCCACCATGTTGCACCATCATGTTTCTACAGTAGCCCAGAACAGACAAACTAAAACACTGGCTCTAGAGAGAGAGCCTTGGTGGTGCCGCCAGCCGCCGTCTGACTTCCGTTGCTCCTAAAGTAGAGTTAATTAATAATATAATTATTACCAACCCTAGCTTTAAACAAAAATATGAATAACAGACTAATCCTTTCAGCACAATCATCAGGTCATCAGGTGATGGGTGTGGTTGCACTGAGCTGGAGATGCTTGTCATACTCTCCTACGGAGAAATGTTCATCAGGTTTGTGAGGTTTCAATGCCAATGCTTTTAATGTCATCCCTCCAGTTAATCATAAATCAAATTACTCAGTCAGTCCATTTTCATTGTGCTGCCAACAGGTGAGACTAGATGCTCTTTGCTGCGGTTTGAACATGCAGAAAGTTGAGTTTCAGCTTCAGCTGTGAGTTCTGAAATGGCGGACTCACTGACACAGCAAGAATTATGCAATCTTCTTATAGAGTTTCAATCACATTTCAGCCATTATGTATTCCAGGAGAGACAAGCAAAACCCACACATACACACACTCTGTCACACAAACTGATCTAAATCTCTTTTTCCTCTGAGCTGTAAGTGAAAGCTTCATTTAGCTAATGGACGCTCAGCCCAACACAGTGATCCCTGGCAGTTCGTATAGAGCTTCCTGGCAGGAGGGACACCGCTGAGCTCCGGCCAGCGCAGATTAATATTCACGTCCTTGTGACCGCTGACCTTTGTTCTAATCACACGTGGTAATAAATGGTCACGTTTATTTGATATTGTTTTATAGGCCAAAGCGTCAGAGGGGATGAACATTGGAGGAAAAAGAGGAAATAATGTAAATGCGTGCAGATTAAAGAGTAATATCACTCGCCAAGGATTAACATCTGGGTAGATTAGAGGAGAAGTCTAATTGTGAGGAAACGAAACAGCTCACAAACACACACACAAAAAATGACACACTCGTAATGAACAAACTCTTTCACACAGAGAGATAAGTCCAAAATTATAGACTCAACTTACAAAAACATACGTGTGTGTTCACAAAGTCATGCTTCCTAAAGCTGTGAGCTAAAGTCATCTATCAAGAAGGTGTTTTATTTATCTCACTCTCTCACTGCAACAGTGTGACTGTGGGTTTGGCAGACAGGGAGTATATCTCTTTCTCTCCCTCTCTTTAACTAAGTTGGACAGCCCTCTGCCCTTGGCGCCAGATTCTGACCTTCGCCACCCTGTTGCTGCTTCCTAGGATCTGATTCTTCAGTTAGCAACGAACACACCGCTGAGGCAAACTGAATTCCTGTGTGACGTTCCAGCGTCTCCCGCTGTCTTCCACAAGACTCAAATCAAGACACCACTGATGATATTACAACTAGGCTACTGTTATTAATTTTAAGATATATTTCCTGGAACCTATCTTATAACATTACAGAAAATGACAATTGTAAAAATGCGATGTTGTTCCCGCATGACCTGTGCTATTACTAACAGTGTTATCCAAGTGATAACACTGTGCTGATATTTGTAATTAGCTCATGACAAAAATCCAGTTTGTACTTAAAACCTTAATTTTAAAGTCTCTGCAATGATATCGATTAGTTGTCAATATGGCTGTCAATCGATAAAAATATTTAATCACGATTAATCACGATTGTCCATAGTTAATCGCGATTAATCGCTGCCCCCTCTTAGTCGATTAGTCGACTAATAGTTTTGGTCTTAGTCGACTAAGATTTCTTTAGTCGATTCTATACTTTTTTCATGCTGAATGACTTATTTCCAAGAAACTTGTGAGCACATCTCTGGTAAATACAATATTTAAAGTGGTGCTTTTGTGTGATTCTTTGTGGAAAAACTCAGTTTGACAGATCTGTCGATTAAATTGACTAGGCGGTAACTAGGGGACAGCCCTAGTTACTTCCAATTAACCAGACCGCACATTTTAGATTTATAGAATTTCATGTCTGTTGTTGCTCTCATCAACAGAGCTCTTACTCTATTGACTGCAATGCTGACAGTACTATTATAGATAATGGTTCTGTAATTGTGTGGAGTGCTTTTCCACTGACGTGATTCTGATCCACTCGTTTCCTTAAGAGTAATTCTGCTGCTAATCACGGATAACATGATACTTTTGAATCATCATCTCGGCCTCCGATCACTGTGGTGGTTGTGGAAATTGGTATCTCCTTGAAATATCATTAAGTTTCAAATGGCATCACATCTTTGGAAAATGTCAATTTACCACCGTCAGGATGATTGTAGCACTGTGGTGCGTTCGACTGGCAGGGAGAAACCACTCCTCAGCTGCCAACGACACAAAAAATACATCAAAAAAATGTAAAAAATGCCTGCAGGAGGAATTCAAGTGCTGGACTTAAAGGAACAGTGTCTAGGATTTAGCGTCATATAGCGGAGAGTAGAGTATGTGTATGTAAGAAGTGAGTGGTGAAGCAAGAGAGAGAGAGCGGCGGTGAATGTGTGTGATCGAACAAGTGAGCGAGTGGAGCAGAAGACAGAGTTAGTTTAGCTCTGAGAATATCAAGTGAATGTTCAGTGGAAGTTGCAGTTTGTGCAGAAGGAAATGCTGCAGCTCCTCAAGATGAACAAAGGTTTCCCGTGTCTTGTTTCCCCGACGGCTGGGTGGAGTGACGAGGGTTAACTCCGGAGCCAGTTACGTTATCGACTCCGGCCCAAGCAGGAAAAGTTAACACAGTGGTTTGTCCGTTCTGGGCTACTGTAGAAACATGGCGGCCGGCTCCGTGAAGAGAGGACCTGCTCCGTATGTAGATATAAACGGCTCATTCTAAGCTATTGAAAACATGATTTTTATTTTCAGGTGATTATACACTAAATAAAACATACTTATCAATATTATAATCCATTTCTGCCAATAGATCCCCCTAAATGTTACACACTGTTCCGTTAAGAAAAATGTGTGTATGTATATGTGTGCAAGCTTGTGCATGCATTTAAGCATGTGTAGTCAGAAACACACACGGGAACATGAACAAATTAATTAACATTTATGCGATGTAAATTTTAATGTGACCATTGACAATAACACTAAATGTAAAACTAACGTAAACCCTAAAACGTCAATTAAGTTTGTCAGTGTGAGCTCTGTGTGATCAGTTAATCAAGTAAAATGACCTACAGTTACCTGCTTACGGGTACGGTCATATGAGCTGAGTGGTATTTATCTCCCTATAAAAATACATCTAGTATATTACAGTAGATTATGGCCACTCTCTCTCAGAGACAGTCACACACACACACACACACACACACACACACACACACACACACACACACACACACACACACACACACACACACACACACACACACACACACAAGCAAAGTGAGAGCATGACTGGGATATATATGAAAATGTCACCCGCATTTTTGGGCACTTGACAAGGGCTCAAATGTGATCATCTGACAGATAATATGAAGGGCAGGGCTCTCCTGTTGCAGAGTGTGTGTGTGTGTGTGTGTGTGTGTGTGTGTGTGTGTGTGTGTGTGTGTGTGTGTAAAAGAGAGAGAGAGTTTGTGTGTAGAATCACAGCCCTGAATAGTCAGGCTTCCCTCTTGGTACAAAACAAAAACCCATGGTGCTCATGACAACAAATAGGTGGGCAGGTGCCACTTCCTGTCTGCCAACCAATTACAGCCCAGCATATAAATAGTTGGTATTAAACTGCTGGAGAATTACAAAAGGCCAACAGCAATGAGACAGTACAAAATGTGAGCAGCTGACGAAATGCACGTCCGCACACAAGACACAGACTCACGTAGGCACACTCCCCGAGCTCCTTTAAGCTACCTTGTGACTACTGTAAATCACATTGACATAGACAGGGCAAGGGGGGCAGGGGTGTACAGGGGATCTAGGGGGAAGTATTTTACACCCTCCCAAATCCCTCCTCCTCAGAGGAATGTGGGTGAGGGTGTGTATGCAGCTGTCAGAGGGACGTAGACCCGTCACATGCAGCTGAGATTGGAGGGGAAAAATGGGCGTGGCGGAGGGAAGAGGAGGTAGAGGTGAGGGTGGTCATGATCTTCAGAGGGCGGCCTGGCAGGTTAAAGAATACACTGACCTATAGCTCAGTTATGTGATGCCACCATGACACAGCAGCGTGAAGATTAGATTCAGCAGGTTTGACAGACAGACCAGTTAACAGCTTTGACCTACGTCTGTGATCATAGCATGTGCTGTATGTTACAAGCAAGTGTATTCAATGAACCAATCAATTTCAGAAAACATGTAGTTGTGTTTGATATCCAGAACACAGACAAACTGTAAAAAAGCAAACTTTAGTGAAACTGTATATTTGCTGTTGAATGATGCGAAACATATTCACTTCAAATAAGCCAAAAACAAGATTTTGTTGACTATAAAACAGCTTATTTTTCTTGACTAAAAACACCATCATTATGCTGACAAGCTCTAGACTTCAATTGATGAGAACATAAAGAATAAAAATAAGTACAACTGTTTGTTCTTAAGTCAAAGGGCTTAAGACTAAATCCTTCCTTGACTTTGTGACCCTTTAATGTGTTTTGTTGCACAGTGGACAGTGGACATCGCACAGCGTAAGCGACAGCAGAAACAGAAACGTCATCAGAGTTTCCTTACCTGATTACAGGTGCTGATGTCTACTCCATTCTTCAGGAAGTCGAGGACTTTGTCGATGTTTCCCGCTCTGGCAGCCCGCAGGAAACTGGTGTTACTGTCAGACTGGAGAGATGAAGAAAGAAAGGATGCTGATATTAAGAACAGGAATACAAGCATGTTTTTAATTTTTTGTTTCATCAAGTTTAAGGTCTACTTTTGTTATTTCTGTTAGAGGTGGAATATATATAATGGTCACAGTAAGGGCTAGTTCAGAACATATTAGGTCAGACTGTATTTATTATATGAAAAATATTGTGTATATAAACAACATTATTTTTACCCAGCACATACACAAATACAACAAAAGATATGCATTTTTACAGACCATGTAGAGTTTTCCATTTTCTTTCTCCATATTTTTAATTTCATTATTTACAAGGCATTTTTTTTCACCCCATGTTTTTGTCTTAGTTGTGTTTATGTACAGATCGGCATTAAAAAATTCAAGTCAATTTAGAAGGATGGAAGTACAGTAGCTTGTTATTGCTGTGCGTGATGGGGTTTCTTTGATATAAAAGGCTTCAGAGAGTGTTTTGTGGTTTTATGGAAGTAAGACTTCCTGCTTGTATCAATAGTTTGCCTGAGTAGGCTTTTCTAAATTTAACCACCAGACATAGGCTGCACAAGCAGCTGCAACACACACACACACACACACACACACACGCTCTACATGTATGTTTTGCTGAATGTATGTGTAAATAGGACCATAGATTGTATATAAGAAGTATGTGCCCACTGAATTTAAAGTTACACACTGAACTCCTCACATGTCCTCAACATGTACTCAGGGAGGATGCTTTACAGTTAAACCTTACTATCAAAGCTGACAGTAACAGTGTAGTAAGATCACAGTACATTTTGAACTTCAATGGAAAGTAAATCCTTCTAAATAATAAGAAAGAAAAACACAAAAACAACAAATATGTATTAAAGTTGAAATAAGAAAAGTAAGGGTTAAAATACATTAAAATGATAAAATGAAAATAAGCCAATATCAGTCAATAATATAAGTCTGCGGGTATATTAAGTGCTATAAATAATTATTTTCATTATCAATTAATCTTGTGATTATTTTTTAGATTAATCGATAATTGATCTAAAAAATGTCAGAAAATTGTGAAAAATGCACATTCAATTTTAGTTACAGTTAAAGTTACATATTTGTTTGTTTTATATTATTTGCAAAGGACTACTAGCTGTATTGATTTGAGAGTGTTGACAAAGTTTGAACCTCTATAGTGGAGCTAAGACAGTAACGTGTCAATCAAACACAACTGGGGGTTAAAGGTCAGCACAATCAATCTCCTCATCACATGTGTGGGATGAGGACACACCCCTGTGTAGGATCAAAGGTCAAACCTCTCACATGGGATGTCACCACACACAAACCAGCAGATTAATACAACATGCTTTTGCTATGCTTTTTTGAACACTTCGTCAATGTAACAGAAAACAGGAAAGCTGATGAACCGTGTTTCTGTCTCCACATCTTACCAGCGAATCATCAGCTTCAGATCCAGCGTCAGCGGCTCCGTAGTAGTCAGTGTGATGCTTTAAATCGTTGTCACTCCCAGTGGTCTTTAACCTTTTATCTGATCCACAGGCCTTACATGTTGCTGCGTTGCCCATGGTTACCGTCCAAATCAGCTAGCAACTCCCCAGCTGTACCTAAAAACTGTGGCCTTCCTTCGCTCACTGTATTGTACTATATGGTCCAATCCTTGTAGTTTCTCACTTTACGTCCAGTAAAAGCCTATCTAGTCCACTTCCCTGATGTTTGGCCGCATCAATCAATCTTACAATCCATTAAATCTTTCCACCTCTTCCGCCAAATCTCACTTATATCACTATTACCACCACTCTTCCGCCTCTCTGTGCCCTTTTATCCCTCGCCCAGCAAAAACTCTTCCGTCTTGGATTCCTCTGTCTTAGTGTGTGAACTGAAGAGCCAAGGCCCAGTCCTGCCTACTATTCCTCCCTCAATCCTCGCTGCTTCTCTCGCCTTGGCTATTTTTACCTTTCCAGACCCTCTCTCCAATGAACACCACAGCCCCTTGCTGTGTGTACCCAGGGTGGGGTGCACGACAGCTGGGTTTGAGTCGGGCTGGAGACCGCATGGCCTGCGGTGCTCTCCAGGAACGCCAAGGGTCATGATGCAGTGAAAGAGGTTGAGCCTGCACACAGTACTCACTACTGAAAAATTCACGAAAGATGGATGGAGTAAGCCATGGAGACACGTTAAATAAACACTTGCGTTGTTGCCACAAATTAAGAAGTTGGTCCTCCATTTCTGAGGTCCATCTTACTACTAGGGGTGTAAGAAAATATCGAAAATATCCAATATCGTAATATTACGTTTTGTGATACTGTCGATTCTCAAAAACACTGCATCGATTTTTAATTAATAGTTTACATGCAAAGACCGACTCAGTCAATATTTTTTTTTCATTGGGAAAGATATGCGTCTTCATAGTGCATGTGCCCTCTCAAATTAGTGCTATGATGTTGGATGTTACAGGGACTGTGATAAATGCGAATGCAGATTAAACTGTTCTGATTGCATAGAAAAGTTAACTTTTTTTCACTCAGATTTTATGCATATGGTGGTGTGTTGTTTATACCATGATGCTTTCTGAAAATTATATTTTAAAAAAATTGCATATATCGCCTTGCTTACAGTATCGCAATATATTGAATCATAACCCCTGTATCATGATACGTATCGTATCACCAGATTCTTGCCAATACGCAGCCCTAATGCACATCATAATAGACTTGCAAACATGTATGTTTGTAATTGTCTGTCTATGCTGCAGAATGTTTTTCAGTCACGTCTGCTTTCGTTGACTCGTTCGTCTCTCTGCCAAGCAACCACACCCACACACACACACACAGATTGGATTGATTGAGAACCAGCTGTAATCTCTGTATTTGTAAAGGATTTGACCTGCAGTCGTTCATGTAATGGAGGATACTGGATTATACACTGTACAGTGTCTAAGTCTGTGCTTACATTGGAGGAACACCAAAACTCTACTCAGTATCATAAATAATTTAATACATTTTTACCACTGTCATGATAACTCAGAGTACACACACACACAATAGGGATGCTTGATTATGGCAAAAATCATAATGAATATTTAACACGATTACTCATTGACTTTAGAAACATCATTCTTTTAGAAAGACATTTTGTGGCCTACATTTTAAAGTTAAATGCATCAATCTGGTGCAGTTTGACAGAAAAATTAAGAGGCTAGATCTATGAAGAACTTTGTGCTCTTGTAAACAATTTAATCAGAAACACATCGGTTGTATAGATATGAATGGTGATGACACGGGGCCAGCCAGCGCCAGGGAGAGTTCCCATGAGGGGATCCTCCCACACCGAGTGGCCGTCCCTGACCCGCCGAGCGGGGCAAAAGAGCACCGCTGTAAAGGAAAGGGGTGCGCTGGATTTATAACACAAGACAAAACAAGAGCGTCGTTGTGAAACAGAAAGCGGCACAATAATCGTTTATTTAGACTATCTTGTTTTCATAATAGTTGGAAGCCAAAATCGTAATTAAAATTCGATTACTTGCACAACCCTAACACACAATATTAATTTGATGAGGACAACAAGTGCTGTCAAACACAGGTTTGATCCAGATAAAGAGTGTGCGGCACTGAAAATTAAGCCACTTGATCTATTCATAGGTCATTTCATCTCTAAAGACAAACTATTACTAACCACTCACAAGGGCTTTGAGTAGATTAGACATTCCTTTTTTAACTATTAGCTGTTAAATCTGATTAGCTGGCAGGCATCAGTTAAAATTGTACATCAGAACATCTCAAACATAGTTTTATTCAACAGTTAAACCACCATCCTAAATGAGTGCGTAAGGTCTAAGGCACAATATTGAGTGTAGGTCACCCACGTTTTGGCAGCGCTCAGAGCCCTACACACAATCACTGTAGTTACATGTGTGAAACATAAGAAAGTAGACTTGAAGTGTAAAAATTGTTTAAAGCGTATCTGTTCCATCAGACCCGTGTGGACACGCTGTAACCAAACCATGGGTTAACTGACAAGTCAGCTTAAAAGAATTACAATTATTTAAAAAAGAAAAGCTTCTTTCCTTCGGTAAATGTTCATGGTATAAGAGCAATGATACACCGTGTTCCAATATTAGAAAATAATGAACTCAGCGAAAGACATTTATTCACTATTCACACTTTGTCCATTACTTTATTTTTTCATTCTCCATTTGGGCTGGGCGATATGGCCAAAATCTTCTATCACGATAAAAGTAATATCATATCTCGATAACGATATATATCACGATATAGCATGTTCTCTTGTAAGTCAATAAATAAATAATCTATTTGAAATAATCACAGGGTAAAGCCTACTTTTATATACCCCTGTGTGAACTAAATACTTGACAACTGAAACGTACTGCGTATTTTCTCATTTAATTAGGAACTTTAGTGCAAAATTAACTTATGAAATTATAGAGAAAAAACAAAAACATTTCCAAATACACACCGTTTGTTAATCGCTTTGACGAGAGTGGTAATGTAAAGTGTGATGTAAAAACGAAACGCCAAACTTAAAATCATATTCCCACAAAATATTTCGCATCAGAGTTTCTGACAAATTTGAGTTAGTATGTGCTATCAGTGTAGACGACGTAATTGTGTATGACGAATATCTCGATATATGACATCATCACGATACGATTCCATTGAAGGATGATATAAATGATCATATTGAATTATTGCCTGGCCATATTCTCAATGAACTTGTACTTTATCCCATAGCCAACATATTCTTTTATCTCATATATTACCAAAAGGTTGCTCCATACAACCACCAGCATGTGACCTCCCTCTGAGCTTGAGCCTTTCTCACATCTGTCATCTACTCCATCATCATCCATCTCCCTCACACTACATGATAAATCATCTGAGAGGACAGCAGCAACAGCACTGTACATGTATGTAAACCACATCCACACATCTGTGCAACCCCCACAACCCACTCTCTCACACAATGTCCAACCACCAATGCTCACGGTATACTCTTAAGCTCACAAGAGCATGTGGTGTTGAAATCTAAATGGTACAATAAGTTAGCAAGAAACATGACACAAACTTGTGAATATGATTTTGTCAGAGGGATTATGTGCGTTTTACCTGCCGCTTTCGCTCGGCTTTCTCGCGCTGCCGTCTCCTCCTCTCCCTGGCTTTCTGTAGAGCACTGTACTCGGGATTTGCCTCAAACTCGCGAGCTTTCTTCAGGTGGGCCGCAGCATGGGCCATGACGTCACCTTTCTACCTCTTTCTGTCTCAAAAATTGTTTTACGAGTTGCTGAAGTTTCACTTTCATACGTTCTTAAACACACACTAAGCACCACATATACACTTAACCTTTGCAGATGCCAAAAAAGTTTTCTGTATTAATTTTAAAGAGTAATTAAGCCTCATGCTGTGTAAACAATGTGCTAAGTTACATGAATAAAGTAACTTCCCAGGAAAGTTTCTGATATCGGTATTCCAAATGGTTAAAAGAGATCCACCTTGAAATTAGTGTTACACCATAAATTGGCTCCAAAAATGATCCTGTTCAGTTTATTTTTTCTTAGGAGGAGAATCAGCCTCTGTCCATCCACATCAAGCCACAAAGCAGCCACTGGATTTCCAAATTCTCACAAAAAACACCCCGAGGTCCACACATCCATATACGCCAAATGAAAATCAACCATTCACACAAACATGAGAGAGGAAGATGAGGAGAGAAAGACCCATCTGCTTACTCCCTACATGTCCCAACACACACTCTAAAACACACTCACACACATAGGGAATGACCCAGTCCAGATGTACATGAAAACCCTACTCCATGTGAACAGATGTGGCTACAAAGCATGTTTGTGTGTGTGCGCACATGCATGCATGTTAATGTGTGTATGTGAGCTACAGTCACAGTAAAGTGTTTATTGTGTAAGGGGTTTAGGGAGGCTGCATGCCACCAGCCAGCTGACAGCCGCAGCTACAGTACTCTCCCCTGCGAGCTGCTACCGATGTAAAAAAATGCACTCTGTTCTGAGGGAAAGGGGGCAGATGAGGAGGAGGAGAGGTTAATGGCTGAGGAGGAGGGTGGGATGGATTAGAGGGGGAGAAATAAGGTGAATATTAAAGCCATTTTGTGTAGAATTTTCCAGCGTGGGTGCCCACCAGTTGTAGTATCAGAAAAGGACCCCTAACCTGACACAAATTAGACAGCGGATCGGACGGCCATTTGATAAGGTTTTGTCCCGGGGTCCCCCATCTGATACGATTTTTGCTTTTTGATATTTTATTACAGAAAGTGTATGAAACCCATGACTAAAATAGTTTCTGTCATCATGTTACTTTTGTCATTGGGTTATTTTTTTTACTACTATTTTTGTATATATTTTCATATTTTGCTTTTTTCTGTTTACTTATTATTACATCTTTATTGTTTACTTACTAATTTATTATATCTTGTTGTGTTTTTTTACTGAAGCCACTTGTTTGCACTGTCCCCTTTGCTGCTGTAACACTGCACATTTCCCCGCCGTGGGACTAATAAAGGATTATCTTATCTTATTTTTGGATGGAATTATAGTGAAATTAAATTATTCCCCTTTTTGCTATGATACCCCCTCAAGGATTCCCTGGACCCCACTTTGAAAACCACTGAATAGGCTGACAGAACGGCAGAAATTAAATCCATTTTTGTGCATTTGCAAAGGTTCAACAGACGTGCCAAATTAGTTGAAATTTAAGCACCGCCATCCGCAGTTCGTAAACAATGTCACACAATTAGTTTTCATGTGCGCCATGTCGGCTAAACATTTATTCAACATATTTCCCTTTTTTTTTTTTTTTTTACATTGCTTTTAGAGTTACTTTCCATCTTCTTCTGTTAATTTCACAGATAAAGTTAAAGGCTAAACCTTTTGGAGATGTTAAGAGGATTTGTGCACTTACATGATCACAGAAGCGGGGACTACAAAGACACTGATGGCCTTCTTGTGTGTCATGTTAACCCTCCTATCTGGTGATGAGTGTTGTTAAAAGAACAGACATATAAAGGGATAGTTCGGGTGTTTTGAAGTGGGTTTGTATGAGGTACTTATTCATGATCAGTGTATTACTTACGGTAGATGACGGTCGGCACGCCCCCCAGTTTGGAAAAACAGACAGGAGTACCATCACAGGAGCAAAGCAATGTACCGCTGTGGATGGGGCCAGCAGCAAAACATATTTTAGCCACCTAAAAGAAAGGCTCACCAAAAAAAAAAAAAGCGATATCCGTTTAAGTATACGCTATATTTAAAAATATTTTCCAACAGCAAACTGAACTGAAAGTGAAACGCATCTATACTGTTTTTGTCAACGGAGTCTGCTGGCTTTGGAGAGAGTATAGATAAGTTTAGTTTTCGGTTCAGTTTCCCGTTGGAAAGGAGAAGGAAAGACGGCAAGATAAAGCAGTGAAAATATTCTAAATATAGGCCAAAATACGTTTTTCTGCCGTCCCCGTCCACAGCAGTACATTGCTTTGCTCCGTCCTGGTGCTCCTGTCTGTTTCTCCAAACTGGGGGCGCGCTGACCGCCATCTACTGTAAGTAATACACCTACTATGAATAAGTACCTATTCAACCCCACTTCAAAACACCCAAACTATCCCTTTAAAAAGAAGAGGGTATATTAAGACATTTGATAGTGTTGTGTTCAACAGCAGTGTGATTCATACAGAAAGAAGCAGACAGTACAGGGGAAAGTGAGGTTATTAGGGGACACAAAGAGGACATAATAAAAAAAAAGCTGAATAATGAAGAGCATCTGCAAAGAAGAGTGGGGAGGAAGAGAGACAGGGTGGCTACGGGCTGTCCTTCTGTGAGAAAGCAGAGAAGACGGGACACACCACTCGGTCCAGAGGGGGAGCAGTGAGCACAGAACAGAACAGCAGCTCCCAGTCGCCTGCAAGTTACAGGCTTCCCCCTGCATGGTGGGAAAGTGGGTCGGTCTGAATCTCAACTGCACTGCACTGGTGTCTGATGGGATATGATTTGACAGCTTGAGGGTGTGTGTGTGTGTGTGTGTGTGTGTGTCCACCACCAGCAGACGGGTGTCAAGGTCCTCTCTGTCAAAGCAGCTAATGTTAGCAGTTTTAAATTTCAGTACCAGGGACAGGGACACTAATATCTCACACCTCTATTTCTGTTCACACATTTTGCCGGATACGTTTTCACAGGCCCAGTCAACAACAATAACAACATCAGCAACATCTCTGTCTACTAGCGATCATGAATGGGACAGATCTGCTGAATCACTCCACACAGTAATAATGCAGTCTAAAGTGCTCTCTACCCTGGTGCATACAGCAGACTGAGTGCTTCATTCAGCTCCATAATGATGCTGTTTGAACATTTCTGTGGCTGTGCTCTGCTCCTATAGCACCCCCTGCTGGTGGAACAGAGAATAAGGCGACGCATCTTTGATATAACACAATAAATAGAGGAAATAACAGAGCATTAATACAGAGATAAAGGTATAAAAAGGAAGAATTCATTATATTCTACTTCGGATTTAAAAAAAAAAAAAAAAAAAAAATCCTCAGACCTACTTATTTATTTACCAGGATTGTTAATCATTTTTTAAATATTATCAATATTAAACCAAGATTTATAAAAGTGCTTATAATTAGGGCTGCAACTAACGATTATTTTCATTGTCGATTAATCTGTCAATTGTTTTCTCGATTAATCTATTAGTCGTTTGGTCTATAAAATGTCAGAAAATGGTGAAAAATTGTGTTTCCCAAAGTCCAAGATGACGTCCTCAAATGTTTTGTTTTGTCCACAACTCAAAGATATTCAGTTTACTATCATAGAGGAGTAAAGAAACCAGAAAATATTCACATTTAAGAAGCTGGAATCAGAGAATTTTGACTTCTTTTTTCTTAAAAAATTACTCGACCTGATTAATCAATTATCAAAATAGTTGGCGTATAATTTAATAGTTGACAACTAATCGATTAATCTTTGCAGCTGTCGTAAAGTATTCAACATAGAATCTATCTAACCATTAGGGCCAACTCACATTGTTACCAAGCAAAACAGCACAGTTTCACAACAGTGCATCAAAAAGTACAAGTTTTACTGTGCCAAAAAAATGACTACAACAGAATCTCAAAATGACTTAATTTTTGCTATTTCCATGAATCCATGTCATATCTTTATGTCCCGGTCATTTAGTACTTGATATTACTTGACGTTTTCAAAGTGGTCTTTTTGTGTTTTATATCCTGCTTCCTACAAATGATTAAGTGCATATTATAAAACTCATCTAATATTTTAAATTCCTGAAAATTAAAAGTAAACACACAGACATCTTCCCCATAACAGTATATACTGTACGATGCAAGCAAATCTACACTTCTTAAAAGTGACAACTACTGTACTGTACTTCTCGAGTTTCAGCTTCAACAGACAAAATCTATACGCTCATTGATCTGCATGTTAGTTGAGACTGAAACAGTGTTCTTCCAGTAATATTGTTACAGTTGTGCGTGTGTGTGCAGACAGTTTGCCTTTATTAATACTATGCTACTAACTTTTCCCTGTATTGTATATGCATCAGCAAAAGCTGATCAATGATCTCTATTGATCCCTTCCATCACTCGTGCAAAATGAGGATACATTATAAACTTAAAAAGTGTGTGTGTGTGTGTGTGTGTGTGTGTGTTTGTGTGTGTGTGTGTACGTGTGTGTGCGTGTCCATTTAGGAGTCAGATTACACTGAGAGGGTGCTCCACAGAGAGCTGATGTGAGCTCCTGTTTCTATTGTTTTAGTGGACCTCGTACATGGGGAGGAGTTAATGGTCTGCTTTTCATTTTATAGATCCAAAGGCTTTTATGAGGCCCATTAGGACTCTATGATAGACAGATGTGGGAGACGCAGAGACCAGCGCACATATCGCTGCCCGTCACGTGCCTGTTCATGTGCTTCAAATCGTGAGTGGGTGTGTATGCAGGTTTGGTGTGTACGTCATGTACTAGGGCTGGGCGACATTGAGAAAATCAAATATCACAATATTTTTAACGAAATATCTCGATTTTGATATTGTGACGATATTGTAGGGTTGACTATTGGTGCTTTCACAAAATATTTACAAAACTAGATTTTTGATAAATAATCATCAGTATTGTGGATATAATGACTAAGTGGATAAAGACAAATAATAGGAGAGCTAGAACAGGCTGGTAAGTTCAGAAAATTACATCACTTTACTGTAATGCAGCCTTTAAAGTGGCAGTAGGCAGTATATTTTTGGCATCATTGGGCAAAACTTCCATAATAACCTTTCAGCATATTGTAATTCAAGTGTTCTGAGAGATAACTAGACTTCTGCACCTCATCATGGCTCTGTTTTCAGGCTTTAAAAAAATCTAGCTCGTGACGGGAGACTGACCAATCACAGGTAATTTCATTGAAAGAGAGCGTTCCTATTGGCTGTGCTCCGGTCATGTGACCAGAACTTGGCGTTCCTTCAGATTTCATAATGGCGACGGCGTCACAAACATTCTCATTTTACAGCTAAACCGTGCACTACAAGATGATTCTGAAAACATTTGAGACGAGAAATAGGCATTAACGTAACATAATATTGATTCATATTTGATCAGCGCTGCTTAGTTTGACCATTTGGTCAAAGACAGCAGATGGATAGCAGACCTCAGATCAGCTCTTACTGCTTGTTTTCCTCCGGTCTGTGAAATAATGCAGATGCCGTTAGGAGCACCGGAGGACACAGAGGCACATGATTTTTTTCAGGTTACCTGTTTCATGTACTACTGTCACGATATAGCGACCGTTTTATAAAAATTACTTTTTTTTTATCATATTTGCGCCAATCTCGTCTTCTTCAGCTTTATAACCAGGGAAAAGACAATATGTGTCATATAACGATATCCAAAATCTAAGACGATATCTAGTCTCATATCACGATATCAATAGAATATCGATGTATTGCCCAGCCTAAAAGCCTGAAAACAGAGCCATGAGGAGGTGCAGAAGTCTAGTTATCTCTCAGAACACTTGAATTACAATATGCTGAAAGGTTATTATGGATGTTTTGCCCAATGATGCCAAAAACATTCTGCCTACTGCAGGTTTAATCTAAATTTTATCGAAATCGCTATATGGCCTACTGCAATTTTCAAACCGCAGGTGTCGCAATATTTCTTAAAGGCAAAATATGTGTCAGAAGACCATTCATCAAACCACACATCATATTCTACAGACTTAAGGAAACATCTTTGTTTGGTACAGATCTCTGCAAAATTCACACTATAATCATTTTAATATGTTCTTCAATGAAAATGAGAATAATGATGTAAAAAATGATCATTACCTCTAATATTGCAAATCATATCGCAATTGCAACATCAGTCAAAATAATCGCAGTTGGATAGCTAGTTCAGGTTTATTCTTTGTCTTTTGTGTTTGATTCTTACTTGATACTTCTGTATTCAGTGCTTGCTCTCAATTCCATTATCAAGTAAAAGAAATGTAACTTTTACAATAAATAAATAAATGTTCACTGAAATGGATTGCCTACTTGCAGCTTGTTTGTCTTTGCAAAGTTTATTTTCATATCATACTCATCATGGACTTAAATGAACCAGTGGCTGCCTGCATAGGAGAAATGCATTAATCGATTCTATGCTTTGGAACACAATTATCTGTAATGTAAAGTAAATCATTTGCAGTAAATTAGCTAAATCATACAAAACCACTGGTTTGTTTCTCTAACTCCTCTGTGTGCTCCTGGGAGCCACTACCTTTATTTTTTTTTGCTGTTATTTCTCTGGTTGTTTTGGATGTTGTTGTTGTTGTTGTTGTTTATGATTTGTCTGCCTGCTAATGGAGCCGTAGTGCTGACTGGAGGAGTTCTGCCAGTGATGAGCGTCTGGCAGCGCTGTAATGCATCTGAGATTTAATGCAGGGAGGATCTTTTTCTTTCAGATGACTCATTTAGACTCCTAGAAGCCCATACATTTTTCATGACCACGATTTTAAACCTCCTCCCAACTGCTCCTCGCTGACATATGCTAGTTTGCTTTAGTGCTTACATCTGTTTGGTTTAAGTGATGCATTAGGCTTATGTTAACCTGGTAAGCGAGTGTCTGAGTGACTGAAAGGTCTTCTTGGGAGCAATACAGCCGAAGGCCTGAATCCCTTCACCAACAACCACTGGACTAGAGGTAAATACAGTGGACTGGAAGGCCCAAAACCAAAGAGACCCAGCTACTTCCCACGCTTCAATACATTTTCCATTACTATCAACACAAGTGCATCACTGAAGGGGTTCATCTAAGGGCCGCTAGATGCTGGCCAAGAAAACTCCTGCATAGAAGACAAAAGAAACAATGCCAACTTCTCACACGCTCTACAACACATTGATTTCCAGAGAAAGTTCAGGACTGAATAGTTAAGTTGACTGTTGAGAAATGTTATGTTCTATTACAGAGACGTCAAGGCTTAAAACAATAGTTCCCATGAACAGCAGCTGGAGAGAAATAGTTCCAGTACTTAACTCCCCGTAAATCTTGAAAACTTGTTGTTTTTAGTTTGTGCACGGATTAAACAAACAAAATAGGCCTACCACGGTTACTTTTTAAGAGATGCTGGTAGGTGTATTGTGGATAGGGCTGTCACAATATCAGATTTTCACTACACGTTGTGTATCGTGGGCCAAAAGAATTCACAATAACAATATTATCATGATATCTGAAGAAAATTTGGAAAAAAATAAAAAAATAAATAATGCTATCAGTCAAATTCATCTTTAACTTTATATTTTGTGTGTTTTGTCTCTTGTTTGGCAAATGAATTACACTAAATGTACCAGTGTAGGGAGGTGGAGGGAGAGTCTATAACCATAACTGTATATAAAAATGATTTAAGAGGCGATTATTTACACAATATCAAAAATATAATATAAATATATATATAAAAAGAGCTTTGGAGAAGGCTAGGCTGATTGTTTCCCCCTGCATCCCATCTTTATGTTAAGCTAATTAACTGTTGGCTCCAGCTCCATACTTAACACACAACCATGAGAGTGGTATAAATCTTCTAATAGCACATATAGAATAAGCGTATTTCCCGACATGTCTAACTATTCCAGTAAGTACAATATGTTTTGGTATGTTTTCAGCCTATCACAGTCAGTCGCGGCAAACAACACCTTTGCATCGCTCTATTTTATTCCATGGCTTCATAATAAAGACAGCCCATCCAGAAATCTGAAGGAATATTTTTGTATAAATACCTGCTCAAGAGAAAAACAGGAGGTCTGCAGCGCCCACACTGAAACTCAGACTATGCACACACACACACACTGATCCTTTTCCTTCAGGATATTGATCCTAAACTGCAGCTGAACCCTGCATCACATGAGAAAATCACTGCAGTTTTACTACCTGCCTGATGCCAAAAACAAAATGTTCAAATTCTAATAAACACAGATAGTTTCCTGTTGAAGAGGTTCTTAATATTTAGATGCCTTATTTCAGGCATCTAAATAAAAACCCATTCAAAGAACCCATTGACTTCCTGACGAGGGAACCAGAAGTGCTAAAATGCGAACTCATTTCCGGGTTTTAGGACTCATTCCTGCAGCACTCTACAGGCAGGCAAGAGTAAATATTGATAATGTCTAAACTGGTAGTCTATAAATGATGTCTGCCTTGCTTGTAAAGAGTGAACAAAATACAGAGCAGGGACAGTAACGGATAGGCTCACAGATATGATTTAAATGTCAAGTCGTTGTGGAGCCTCTTTTACTGCGTAAGAAAGGTCAGGGCCATAAAGTACAAATCACACATGCACTCTCTCTCTCTCTCTCTCTGCTTCTCACAAAACCAAATCACACAGAGTCAAATCTAATAGCAAGTGGACCACACCCAAATATAGTGAGTAATGACACCGAGACATTGGGAGGGAGGGAAGGAGAGACGCACTGTAGATGGGACGTATAACCTTGATACAGTCACATGATATGCCCAGAGTGTAAGACGACTGGAGGGAGAGAAAGTCAAGAAGACCACACCCTGTTGTAACTGAAGCAGTACCGCGTCTACACACCAACAGACACACAAATGGAAACATCTCATTTGTGACTTAGCTCATTTACTACTTGCTCCATCAGCCTTCAGTGTCTCTGCTATACTAACAACCCTCCTCTCTTCATCCACAGACAGACAGGCAGCAGCCCTACAGCAGCACCACATTAACAGATTGCTTGACGCTTTTGCTACATTAGACCATCGCATTCAACATCCTTTTTTCAACGCAAACTATGAGGACTCTTAGAAATGCAGAGTAAGCAACTGATTATGTCCGTAAATTCATCATTCACTTCCTGTAACTGACGGCAGGTTTATGAGGTGTTATATCTGAAAGCTGTGTCGGTAGAATGCAACGCCTGCAACCATAAACAGTATCCACTGCTTCTCTGTGATACAGGAGGGTTGGTATGATACCCACTGCCTTGGAAATGGCTGTCATGCTAATTTACGGCTTTCCCTTTTTTCCCTCTTTGAAGTGCTGCCCAAGTCCCTCGGGAACACATGACGTCAGTTTGCCGTTCCTGTTAATGAGATGAGGGAGCGGCCACTGGAAAATAAACTCCCATATTCCAGTCACACTGCCATCCCACTGCAGCTGCTATCAGTGCTGAGTAATATCAATATCCTGGTATCAGGGTGTTATGGACTTCAGATTGTAGGAAATGTGTGAAGAAGACTTTAATTTACTGGATCACGGGAGCAGTTTTTCAAGGCATAGTATCTGGTAGATGTGCATGAAGGTTATGAGTTCAGAACAGTATAACACAAAGTACTCAGATACCCACTGAGCTGGAATTATAAGAACAAATAAAATGATGTAGTTACAGATTTATTGCCAAAAGACCCAAAAATGACTTATTTTTTAGGACATTATGTCTGGATATGCAGCCCAGTCACAGAGTAGTTCGTGAAATTGTTACGAAATTGAATTTATTGATTTGTGTACATAGACACATGTTGCCTAAGCCTAACCAAGTCGATCATTTCCTAAACCTAACTAAGTAGTTTGATGCCTAAGCCTAACCAAGTCAATCTTTTCCTCAACCTAACTAAGTAGTTTGATGACTAAGCCTAACTAAGTCAATCTTTTCCTAAACCTAACAAAGTAGTTTTATTTTGACAAGACTGGAGCGGAAATTGACACATGCATCACGTGTTGCTGGACATTCATAGGAAACGCATGAAAAATACGTTGTTGAAAGTCGTGCTGAGCGTCATGGAAAAAAAGGGAAATTCGTGTCTGTGTACACGAATCAAATAGATTCAATTTCGTGACTATTTCACAAACTGCCGTGAGACTTTGTTGGGAGATGAGACCAAACTGAATTTACCAAAAAATCAGATGCCGCGAACAAAAGCAAATTGTCCATTTGTGTATAATGTATCCTGAAATCTGACTATTCTTCATCTCCACAGACCACAGCCCTCAAACGTTGCATGCATTTGCAGTACACATAGAAACACTGACCCACTGTTCATGCATTGCTGGCATTGTTAAAATGCTGGCAGAATGTATTTCCATGTGACGGCTGATCTCACCCAGCGTCGGATGACAAAGGGTATTGAGGCAGAAATGGATTTCATCTCCAAGTTGAATGTATGATGAATAATGAAGCGTGTGACCTAAAATTTGCAGCGGCACAGAGTTATACTGGGAATGCCGAGTGATGCTGTCAGACGCAGAGAGAGAGAGAGAGAGAGAAATAACCGGGCAGACAATTAGTCAGACAGACACATATAATGTAACACTGAGAGAGAGAGAGAGAGAGAGAGTGTGAGAGAGAGAGAGAGAGAGAGAAAATGATTCAGATGAAATAAAACAGATGTGAGTTGACCTTAAAATCTAATTTAATTAACGGTCACACTTTTTAATTCCGTTTTGGGATAATACCAAACATGATGACATGATAAAAGTAACACAAATACCAGATTTAGATATATAAAATAAGAGTGTGGGTATATGGTTTTAAAAGGTTAGCTGACTCTTCTAATTCTCCTACTGCAGGAGTTACAAATTGCATCACAGCATCCTCCTCAGCATGTGGCAAAAACAGTCTGCAGTTTTGCAGGCATAATGTGTTTGTGCCTGTTTGTCTGTGTGCAGCAGTGTGAGCCATGCTATTCTCAACAACACAGCAGAAAGCTTTGATGTGTTTTCCTGTGAGGAAACCTTCACTTATTCAACTCAAACATGGTGAGAGAGAAGGAGAGAAGGAGAGGAGGAAGGTTAAGAATGAGCTGACGAGAGAGAGAACATTAACATGAAGGTTTTTGAGCTTCTGAGAAGCCCATTGATCACCGACCACGCCCTCCTCTCTCCCTCCCCCTCTTTCTGACGGGAAACACAGTTATAAGGCCATAATGAATAATTAACGTCTAAATGCCTCCCACCGCCCTCAGTCCAAAAACACCTGCCCTCTGTAGAGCGTGACTGGCAAAGGATGCATCTTAGGACAAAGTCCTACTACATCCTTCCTTTCCTGAGGATGCATTCAATAATCTAGCTTGCATTCATTCATTATGTCCTGTAGCTGTGGCCAGTTAATGCAGTCATCTCTTTCAAGTCAGGCTTTCAGTTAAACAAGAAAAGCACGATGATGGCGCTGATGACGAACTATGACTCAACAAGCGATGCTATCTCTGCCCTTCAAACATCCATCAGGGTGAAACGGGGCAGTGGTGGAGACGGTGTCAGATGATTAGGCCACCCCAACTAGTCATGAGGTACCATGACGGGCCAAGAAGGACAGTCCAGGATACAGTGTCAGGACGCCCAAATATAGACATGCTGATGGTCCCTATGGATCCTGGATCCGCGAAATTAATACAGATGCTTTTACTACCACCCTATCACCATTAGACAGTATGGAAACCCATAGATAACATCATATGACTTGTTGCTTGTATATTGCATCAGAGGCGGTCGACAAAAGTGGCTCCGTGGTATTTGGAGGCCAAATATGGTCCCTCTCAAGTGGGATATGAATATTTCTCTGTCAATTCTTCATTCTTCAATTTCTGATGATGATGTTGCTGAGAGTGGGACAGTGTATCCTGCTAAATCATACCTAACTACAGTAAACAACAATGCAGACCAAGCAGGTATTTCACAGGAAACAATGATTAAATCCTAATGGCTTTTGGTAACCATCAGTGGAGGTACTGGAGTGGTTGACTTGAGGCCATTCACAGGTCTCTGTGTGTAAGCACTTAAAACCAGACAAGTGCTCTAACAGCTCTGGTAAATACAGCTATGTAATGCTGTATGTGCGGGTATGTTTGGGTGTGTGTACATGTACATACATCTTGTATCACTGCACCCACAGAGACCCCAGTTGGTCAAACATTTCTATTGGACATCATGCACTGGAAGACAGCTATGGTTCTATGTGAGTGGGTGTGGCTGTAGCTGCTCAGAGGTAATGTAATGAAGGCCATGGCTCCATTAAGACTCCCTTCCTGTAGAATCCCATCACACCACTCCCAGTGGAGAAAGGAAGATAGACAGATAGTGCAGGCAGACAGACACAGAGAGGCAGAGGAGACGCAGACAGAGAGGCGGAAAGGAGAGAGATGGAAATGTCAAAGGCTGCAGTGAAATCTGACCTCCTGGCACATCACGATCTTAGTGTAGGGACCGGTGGTGGGGAGGGAGAAGGGAGGGAGGGAGGGTTGGGTATTTTGGAGAGAAATAGGAGAGAGGAGATATACAGATACAGTTAGTTCACTTGAAAAGGGATCTGCCCACAAAGCTGGGCATGAAAAAGGTAAAATTGTCTAGTCCTAAACACAAGTCATCTCTGGATATAAGACCAGAACATTTAAAGGGCGTATTTTGTTTTGTTTTTTATCATACTGTAGCTTCCCAGTGGTGTTCCTTATGTATTCAAATCCGAACATCAAATTTTGGTCAAAGTACGTATGTTTTAGTGGCAAAATGCCATTTTCCCAAGCCCTTCTAAAAGGTTTTCCTATGCGACCTGACGCAAGTTTCTGCATGATGACGCTGCTAAATGTTTAGTATATATAAATCCTTATAGTCTTAGATGGCGGTCAGCATGCACGCAGTTTGGAGAAGCAGACAGGAGTAACGTTACTGGCACAGAAGTTAAGCAATGTACTGCTGCGGACGCCACGTTAGTTCGGATCCGAAAATAACACAAACAAACTAATCGATCGATGCAGCGGTAGACTCGGTAAACTCCAGTGTTCTGCAAGGGAAAATGACTATTTTTGTGAATGGAGTCTCGTCTGGTGTCTTTGAAGACAGCGATATAACGGTTTCAGTTCCCCGTCGGAAAGGGATGTCTGATGGCAAGGTGAATCAGTGAAAATATTCCAAATATATCGTAAACTTCAACAGATTTTTTTTTTTTTTTTAGGTAAAAATACTCTAAAATACGTTTTTTTCTGCTGCTCCTGTCCACAGCTGCTTTACCTCACCGTCACAGACCTTTGTCTGCAGAATGCAGATGGACCCGCCCTTTAAAATACATTTGTGGTTTTTTTTACAAAATCATTTTCATTCTTATATTGTGCAGGATTCAAGCTTATCTCTGAGAGCTTTTATCTAAAGGTGGCCAGCATGTTTCAACTGAAGCCTGGAGGTTCAAAGACATCAATTACCAATATCAGACTGCAGTGGACATAAAATCCAGTCCTGAATTGACCTGAGCTCTAGTCTTTCAGTATCCACTATTCAACCACAGGAAAGTGGACTGGCACAAGCCGAGGGTTGACGAATTCTGACGCAGTCTTGTTATTGTTCAGATAGAGGAGAAAGTAGACTGCAGGAGGCAATAGCTCAGCGCCAGCCCAGAGCAGAGAGAGTAAAAACCCAGTGACACAGGTTCAGTGAGCACACAGACTTGGACACACAGCCACTTGGCTCGGAAGAAGCTATTTTTCTCCAGGACAATCACAAGAGAGACGGGCAGTATTTTTAGACCTGCAAGTAAGAGCCTCACATCACATTGTCCCTTTGTCATTTTCTCTTTCTGCCTCACATGCTTGGATCTGTTATTGCTGTATTGAGCTCCATCTCAATATTAAGTTATATCAGGTATATTCCATTTGAAATTTCCCTTACCAACCAGTTCATGTTTTTCCAACTCTATCACAGAGCCTCCACCAGCTTACAGAAACATCATTTTCCACTTAACCTCAACTGGCATATAACCATACATACATAGAGTTATTTGCAGAGATTGTGAGATATTCAGTGATGATACATCTGCACCAACACTATACTATACAATAGAGCTGAATAGAATTTAGTTTCTGTTTTCAAAGTACTGAAAATGCCATTTGAAGAACTCAACAACAATGTGTCTTCCTAGAAACAACTCAGGGTCATTTAGAGACATTGCTGTGAACATTTTTCATTTCAAAACGGAAAAACTATCAATAGCAATGTCTGTGGTTTATCCTAAGAAACCATGTTATTGTTTCTGGAAATACATTTCTGCTGACACTTTCTATTGTGTTCAACAAATAAAACCAATATCTACAGGGCTAGATGCAACTACACACTAAGAAGATGGATAAACTGTACCTTTTGGAGTACAACAGCTACCATTACCTTAAAAAGCACATTAATGTAACGTGCATTATCAAAAAGTACCTTTAAAGCTCTGTTAAGCAATATTTTCACATAAACAATGAATGAAATGACTACATGAACCCACAGAGACTCTCACACAACTCTACAGCTCTTTAAAGCTCTCTAGCCTCTTAGCTCATTGCTGTGGTTTTACTGCACGCAAATTTACTTCAGTCTCACTGCTTTCATCAACCCAAATTCAAACAGCAGCATGACATGTTTTCAGAGAAAAAAAAAGCACCCTATACCACCCTCACAGCACAAAACTGCAGACAGACAAAGTAGCAGCTAGCTTGTGAAGAAAGTCAAACATGTAGCATAGCAGCTAACAACAACACAGATATTTTGACAGGAGATCATGGAGGAGACCCAAATTAGAGCGTAAAGGAAAGTGAATATTAGACTTACATTTGTCTGATTAGACATCTTGTCAGGACTTGGTGGGCGTGTACAGATTGTGCTTGATTGGCATCTGCCTCATTCTGCTGTTGCCAGATCAGATTGACAGCTTCCAGCCGAATCACAACTTAAAACCCGACCAATTTGATAAAAACAAGATCATAACCAAATTGTAACCTTGCTAGAAACCTTGTGTAAAACCATAAAACCATTACATGCGTAATAGAAAGCAGATCATAAGCATAGAAAGCTTCATATCTGCATCACATAACCTATAGGTGTTAGATAAATAGGCTGGCAAGCGTGCAGTCAGACAACGATAGTACCATGTCAATGTCAATGATGACATCAAGGTAAGTAGGTCCTCCCTTATCCCTAACGACGATTGAATACAGCTCCTGTCAATCAAATGTTTCTCTAATTAAATGATTCAATAACATGAGTCAGTGGACACAACAAAGATTACTGAAATTTGTATTTGACCATAAAATTACAGCTTGTTTGGTATTATTGTTTTCACAATATTCCAAAAAACCCCGCCAAATGTTGACAAAAGCAGCCCAAATTTCATCTACTAGCCCAACACTATTTTTCCCCGCCCAACTTAATCAAAAGTAGCCTAATTGGGTGGAAACCATCCCAATCTGGCAACAGTGGCTGTTGCGCCTATTAAGAAGGAACGACTTACACCTCATTCTTATAGGAACACTGTACAATGGTACATTGAGTGTGACCTCACATAAGTCCCAGCATAAACCCATCAGTCTGGTAGGTGTTTGGGCCTTTGAACTATGTTATAATCAAAAGGCAATAATGAAAATCAAAGTGCTACCTCTGTCTTTTTTCTTCCGATGTCCAATTCTATCTGCAGTTAAGTCCTTACTAACGCCTAGTCCCTCTCCTGGCCAGAGGAGGGTGTAGACAAAAAAGAACAAAACACTAATCAGTAGGAGTTACTGGTGCCGCGACATGGACATGATCATTCATCACCACTGCCACTTCTGATCGATCAATAGGGCCAAGTTGGATGCATTGCTGCTAGGGACTAAACATGGATCTCTGCAGTGATTAATTAATATTCTCCTGCACCACCCAGGCTCCTGCTACCTTAACAAATTTGCACTTTGAACTATTCAAAACTACTTCATCATGGATCAAAAGGAACATATTTACTCTCATGTGTCTTTTACAGTACGGTACATCTGTGAAATGTATACGTTTGAGTACAAAAATGAACCTCTTGAGAGTAGATAGGGAAATAAATAGGATGCCTTCAAGCAAGTTCTTTCAAGTGCAACTGTGCTTCCATATCAAAAGCTGAAGAAGACAAGATCACAACCGAGGAGACGTGCTTATCCGAGATCAGCTGATGTAGTATAATGGTAGTATTTAGGAGAGGACTTCAATATCTGCATACACAGGGCTCAACAATTAGGATTGCCCGCTTGCCCGAGGCAAGTAAAAAGCCATGTTGGGCTAGTAAATCTAGCAACAACAGAATTAAACACGTCATTTTTTCTGGAGCTGATGATAAAAGAAGCTAAGGAGTGAGCCATCTCACTTCCTTCTCGTCTCTGTTGAGAGTTGCATATGCGCAGTACCGATCGAGCACTCGCGAGAAAATGGCGGCGGGTACAGTAGAAGTGCAAGCGACCATTTAAATTATCCTGGAAACAGGAGTTAAGTTGGGTGGCGTTAGAGGATGTGGGTAAAACTCCCCATTCATTTACCTAAATAAAGATTAAACGTGACAATTAACTTTAGTCTTTGTTGTTATTTGATAATCACTAATAAACAAAACAATTTGTATAGGGGCAAGTAAAAATTGTCTAGCGCATACTTATTTCTTATTTCTATTTGTCTTATAACTTCTCTATGTTTATATATAATATGTAACATAACCCAACCCTGATGCATGTAGATACAGATCTCAGTTAAGGTAACAGTTGTGTGCAAAGATTAGCTGACTTCTTTTACCAGTTTAGCCTCCAAAAAAGTGTTCACATTTAACAGACTAAAATCAACTTTTTGGGGAGTTTCCTTTGTACTTTCATTTTAGAGCACATCAAGATAAACAAACACACATGCACACGTTGAGCACAAGTTATAGTTCAGACATACGACTAATCTACTGTTTTTATGAATAACACACCAACCAAAGAAAGACATAACGACACACAAACACCTGTTTACTCAATGCTGAAAACACAATAACTCCTGATTGCATCCAAGTACGTGAGCTCAATGGCCCCACCCTAAAAGAAGACACTAAAGTGTGTATCTATGTGTGTGTGTACTTGTGTGTATATGTGGCACTACAGTCCATTACTGAAATCACATTAGCCTGAGAGAGTGCACCGAGACAGGAAACGACCATCTACCATCTCCTGACTCACTCTCAATGAATACACAAACACTCACATTACAGGATCGCATCTAGATGGTAACACTTAACATTCACTTTCTTGTTTATGCTATACTTTTATGAAAACAGACTCAAAGATGTAAATTAAATAGTTCTTAGCGAGAAATGTATGTGATGAAGTTGTTTTGTAGAGGAGAGGAGATGAGAGGAGAGGGAGAGGAGAGGAGAGGAGAGGAGAGGAAGAGGCTGCATAGTAATATCACAATTTCAGTCCACACAAGGACAGAAAGACTTATTGGCAATAATGGCAAACCAGCCCAACCCGAGAGTGGCCTGAGAAAGCACATACGGACACACACACACTCTTTACCCAGCAATACAATATGCTGAAAGTGAACCACAAACAAGCAGACTTTATATACAGCGTGTGCTGGTGTAGATTAATGCACAGGCTGGTCTATAGGCTGCAGCTTAGGGGTCCCATGTTTGGAAGGGTCCCGGATTGGCCAGATTATTTTTAATTATTTAAATGTACTTCAGAGAAAAACAGAACAACCTTGACCCCTATTGGCCCATAAGAGACATCTTAAAAAATTATGATTCGCCACTGCTACTGGACAGAATAGCGACAACAATATAACACAATGGCTGAAAGACCAAAGAAAATCCCTAAATTACTAGATATTTCAAGGTTTAGAGTAAAGGGTGTCTCAATGTATGTGTGTATGCTCTCCAAGTGTGTACCTGTGGGCCGTGTAATATTCCTAGCACACTTTTACACATGGTATGATGAGAAGGGGGCCCCACACAAAGAGTAGGGGCCCCTGACCACGTTAAGCTGCCACTGAGTGTGTGTGTGTCAAGTCAAGTCAAGTCAAGTCAAGTAAACACAAGTCAACACAAGTCAAGTCAATTTTATTTGATAGCCCAAAATCACAAATTTGCTTCAGGGGGCTTTACAATCTGTAGAGCAACACGACCTCCTCTCCACACCAAACAGATAAGGCCAGAGCAACACGACCTCCTCTGCACGCCAAACAGATAGAGCCAGAGCAACACGACCCCCTCTCCACCCCAAACAGATAGAGCCGGAGCAACACGACCTCCTCTCCACGCCAAACAGATAGAGCCGGAGCAACACAACCTCCTCTCCACGCCAAATAGATAGAGCCAGAGCAACACAACCTCCTCTCCATGCCAAATAGATAGAGCCAGAGCAACACAACCTCCTCTCCACACGAAATAGATAGAGCAACACAACGTCCTCTCCACGCCAAACAGATAGAACCAGAGCAACACGACCTCCTCTCCACGCCAAACAAATAGAGCCAGAGCAACACAACCTCCTCTCTTTCTCAGATAGAGCCAGTGTGAATATGTGAGCTTGTGTGTTTCAGACAGATGGCTATTAAACTACCAATGTTTGACACAGTCTGCTCACTAAAATCCACAAGAGCCCCAGAACTAGATAAACTACTTGCAATATGTCGTATAGAATGATAAATTGAAACTCTTCAGAAGTCACAATCCTTGTCAAATCCTTGTTTTAGTGTTATACGATACCAGTCACCCCTGTGGAAACACTGGTATAACTGTCTTTTATGAAAAGTGTCAGTTTCTATTTTGTTGTTTGTGTTGTATGTTTTTTAATGGACTTCGAGTCTGTCAATAAAGATGAATTGAAGTCACAATGAGAGATGCTGCACCCTCTGACCAGTAAAGCACAACAACAATGTAAACAGTATACCTCCAGTGGTGTAGGCCTATATATATGTGAAGTTGTAAACATGCCTCACTGCAGCCTAGTAATGCAAATCTGGCCTATGTGGGGTATTATTATCACACTCCCCCTGACTCTAAAGTCTCAAAACAGATGGCATTTTTCTCCTATAGTAGGCTACCTAATTTTGTACACAACTCATGCAACATCTGGGGGAGAATCTGTCACATCACCAGCCGCAGATGCATGCTGAAGAAACGGCAACGCCTTTGACTTGCACCACATCATGTTGTGCTGCTGGTTGCACGGCTGACTGACTGGACCAGTCAGTGCAGAAGAAGCTGCGGACAGACAGACAGACAGACAGACAACTCACCTGCCGTATACGGTTCTGGTGCAGCGGTGCTTGAGGTCCACCCTCCGGGGATGTGTTGTTAGAAGAGGCCATTTTCAAGTCCCCGTCGGAGCCGTCGCCCCTGGAGAGACTTCCATCAGGGCTGCTTGACATCCTGGCTGCGGCTGCTGGAGGAGAGGAGGCTCCTTCTGCCGGTGCAAGGTGGATCTCTGTGCGGGCCTTCAGACTCCACAAGGCTCGGCAGGGCCCGGGAGCATTCTGCGGCGTCACACACACAGTCTGTTAAATAAAAACAATATATAACACAGTGATTCTTCCAGATAGTCAAACCAAAACGCTCCCTCCGTTCAGGGATGCTCCTCTACTGCTGTAGCCTGCGTGCGTGTTTGTGTGTATGTGACGTGAACGCGCCTCAGATGCGCTTCCCCGAAACTCCGCAGGATCAATGCTGCTTTCACGGACGGTGGGAAACGTCGCAAACGCACCTTGATTATTTATTTATTTATTTAAAAAGGATCCCTCCACACATTATTACATTACATTGATTATTGTAACTGTAATCATAGCAACCAAATAGATTATTGTCACTGTAATCATAGCAACCAAATATAATATTTCTATAGTACAGTGCAAAATCTGAGAAAATGTTAACAAGTATAACATTTATTGACATCTTTCCACAATTTATTTATTCAAAAGGATCCCCATTAGCTGATACCAATGTCACCAGCTAGTCTTCCTGGGGTCCGAAATCAAGTACATTAATTTATCACATACATACTATATATATATACAACATCATATTTGTGTTACACTGATAACATTCAAATTTTCAAACATATATAAATTTCACATTCATACACAATCTTCCACAACCATTTAGCCCTCAAGGCCCATCATCAGGGAAAAGGAACAAAAGCAAAAACATACATGACCAACACTGGACTATCGATCAGCTGCTTAAGTAATGTATCACTGCGATTAGTGTGATCAATTAGAAAAAACTGTACATTTTTGTCACTGCAGTTGCTGAAATACCCAGCAACATAAGAGCTTTTTAAATATGTGGTGCATATTTTGTTTTATGAGGAACATTTGTGGTTAAATTTGGTGAAAAAATATTGGAATGAAATAAACACACAAACAGCTCTGACAACACTACTGTAAGGGGAAAGGGAATACAATATAATATAAAAAGCTTTATTTGCATACGAATGCGATGAGCAATAGTGAAAATGTTTTGTTTTTTTATGATTAGTTGATAGTATGTGACTAATTAGAGTAAAGCGTGGCTATTTTTTTTTTAACTTTTTGTCTGCGTTTAGTCGTGTTATTTTTTTTAACATACACCACTTAATTACACTGCCACATCATTTATTTAATTACCTTCTACTACCACTGAGAAAAAAAAATCCACTTGATCCCTTTAATAAAAAAAAAAAACAGACCTATAATAAAACATTTTTGTGACACCATTTCTTACCAATGGCACCTGAACGCACCGTGAAGCAGCAGTGCGCTCCTGTTTTGATTTTTGCGTCCCATCACCCCCACCCGGTCGGTGCTCCTGCAGCAGCAAGTTAACAGTGTGTGGTCCGTGATTAAATGAAAAACTGTAAGATTGCTGACACAAATATGAAATGATCGAAGCCCAGGCATTTTTGGGTCGGGCTTACATAATGTAAGCTAGTATTCTTCTTACACCCCCCACCTTGGCCTGTGTGTCCTCACTGAGCTACACATTTAATGGGGGTTGACAGACAGGGCAAAATCAATAACAATGTCTTGGAGACATTTAAAAAAACAAAACAGGCAGGACTCGAGTGGAGGAGGGCGAGGTGGAAAGAAATCATGTGAAAAAAACAAAATAACGTGTCAATGTTTAGAGACTGCAGAGTGAGGTTGACAGTAGACTCACATTGTTCCAAGTCAGATATTATTTTAATTTATCTTATCTTTAAATGGCAGAGTAAAAGATGAAAATGTGGGAATAAGGGTTGATCAGACCTGCTGCAAATGTTAACTGTGAACAACTTATTTTGCATTTATTTGTTTATTAAAAAAATCACCTGTATTAAAGGGTCACTTCAGTATTTTTCAACCTTATAGAAGCTATTTATTTGTTGTTACTATTTAGTTGTTTGTTTACTTTATTTAAAGGTCCCATATTATAAAAAAAAGTGAGATTTTCATGTTTTTTTTTAATTATAAAGCAGGCTAAAGTGTTTTATAAATAGTGTGAAAGTATCGAAACACTCAATCCACAGGGAAATACAAACAGCCCATATTCAGAAACTCTACATTTGAAACAAGCTGTCAGGATTTCTGCCCATTCGTGATGTCACAAATATACAATATTTAGACCCTTGACACACTTTTTAACGTAAACATTCTAAATGTGTCCCGGTGTATTCCTGGTTGCAGTGTATGTGAATGTCATCAGCTGACAGGAAGTACACATGGACCCAAGCTGTTGCCTAGCAACGCAATTCCGTTGCAATTCCGTAAAAATGCACTAAAACGGAGCGTTTTCAGACAGAGGGTAAATACAGGCATATTCAGGCCGACAGTATGAGGAAAATAAAGTTTTTTTTGAAAATTACAGCATGTAAACATGTTCTAGTAGAAACACAAAATACAAGTATGAACCTGAAAATGAGCATAAAATGGGACCTTTAAGCTTGATTTTGACAGTGTTTAACTACTTTCTTGATTGGTATATTTCGTTTTTTGCGTAATTAGTATTTTGTTTTCTTTTGTTCCATAAAACCGTGGGCACTTGTGGTTATATAGGAAGGTAGGCAGGTAGGACCATCATGCACCTCGGTGGGCTTATGTTTTTTTTACCAGAACAAGAGAGGCAGCGACATCCATGTTTTCTTTGTGCTTCGTTTGCTTGCTTGCTTTTTGGAAAAATAAACCATCAGAAACACATACATTTTGCATGGACAATGGACTATTTTGCCTGCGTAAACCACATACCCATAGTGCGTCAGTGGCCCTATGATTTAAGTTTGATTTTTGCGACAAATGGCCACTACATACCTGGACCTATTTCCCATGTTTTTGTGTCTAAGTGACTCATGGGGACAACAATTTTTGAAATTGGTCCAGTGTTTAGGGAGAACGCTGCAACCGGCAGCTGCAAGCAGCAAGGGCAAGTGAGCAGCGTCAATTTAACGTTAAGTCCACTAAAAGTGCTTGTTTCTGCCACTGACAGGCTCAGCTTGTTATTATAAGTGTCTGATAACATTATGGAAAGGACGCTACAGAGAAATAAAATTTTTTTCTGATTTTTCGCTTGATCTGGTCTGTTTGTTATTGTGTCCAAGTCCCGCTCAAGGGGAAGTCTCTTTGTGAAATCTGAATATCTGTATACTCTGGCTCAAATAAATATGGCATTGAATTTTAAAGACCTCATCCACATTGTAAAAATCATCTAATTATTCAGCCATGACATTGAAAATCTTTAAGATAACACTAAGCTATGCTTTCTGTACTCCAACACAACAAACTCTGCCTGGCTGGCACTCGCGTTTCCACCATGGATGTATTCCACAAACCCACCTTTCTTCCGGCAACACGTCACCTCGCCAGATTTCAGAACAAGACTTCTCCTTGAGCGAGACTCTTTCCATAATGTCAGACACTTATAATAACAATCAGAGCCTGTCATGGCAGTAACAAGCACTTTTAGTTGAGGTAAATGACAGTGCCAGCCTGCCCCGATAGCACCGTATTGCAGCCCGTGAGCAGCTGCCGTCCACAGCGCTCTCCCTCAATACTGGACCAATTTTAGAAATTGTTGTCCTTATTAGTCACATAGACATAAAAACATGGGAAAATAGGGTCCAGGTTGAAAAATACCAAAGTTACCCTTTAAAGAGACTAACTTTGGATGGGTGTTCATCTGCCTTAAGGCCCGGTAATTAAGTAAATCTGGATTCATGACTGCTAATTCCAACAAGAAGAAACTTTTGGCATTGTTTCTCTTAAAAATTTAGTGACCATGGAAGAAGATTTACTAGAAATACACACAAACACACACATACGCGTAATGATTAGGCTGTTATGGCTACAGAAATAGATAGATAAAGACAATTTCATAGTGGTTGGCTACATCGGCAATGACTACTTTGGGCCTTCTGCTTTTGGACATGAACCGTTATAGGACTGACCAATTTGTGTCAGTGAGTATCCAAAATCAAATAAACAAATATTTCAATATTTTGTTATATGACTTAATGTACATGTGACCAAATCCCTGTGTAAAGTACAGAGCGCTTTGAAATGTAGAAAATAGCAAAAGAAAACAATAACTTTGGACACAGTATAGTCCGTCATCTCTGTCTTTAGTCATTCTTCTACTAGTCCAGAGAAATTTGGTCAAGACAGACAGACAGAGACAGACAAACATACATTTTAATAGTTAGCACAGAAATATTAGATGCAAAGACTTAATCATACCAGTGTTTTGCTGGTCATCCCCACTTCCCGAGCAACGCTGGATTACCAACCAGGTGAAGTGGTCAACTGGCCAGGTGCCCCAAAATACATGCCATCTTAAGAACTTATGGCCACAAACTTAGTGTTGTTCTTTATAAAGCTTTTACCCAATCACTGTAAATGATTGCTGTCTGACTGCTGAGCTTATCTCAACTATGGGACATGATGACTCAACCTGTATGGTAGGAATATGTGTTTCACAAGCACATGATGCTTTTTGTATGCGCAACACTGCCCTCTGTTTCCACTGCATGGTAACACACTCAAAACAAAGTACTGTCATAAAAATCAATTTTTATAAGATAATAATAATAATAATAATACATTTTATTTAGTGGCGCCTTTCTGGACACCCAAGGACACCTTACAACACCCAAGGACACCATAGTGTAGGATTACCTATCATGGCAGTGGCCGAATTAAAAATGAAAGGTACAGTATACACCATGAATATAAAAATCGGAGAGGTAAATATATAAAAATACTTTATTAGACATCTACCTTTTACAAACAAGATTATCATTGAACTGGTTCCAATCAATGACAGCAGCACCAAAACCACCAAGACACATTAACAATAACAAACAACAGAAGACAACAGAAGGACACATGGTGGGAAAAGCTTATGAGAGTTAGAGCTGGCCTGTACTTCTGAGTCTTTTTTTAATGTGCGGAGAGTTGGTCCAGGTTGTCGTTGCTGCGGCTGGAGAGGTGGGCCTCCAGAATTTCCCCGAACAAATTCCTTTTCAGGAGGCTGTAGGCCATGGGCAGAAGTTGCCTGATAACCTTGTGGAAATACTGGGGAGAGTTAGGAAACAAACAATTAATAATGCATTTCTTTCAACAACAATCTTAGTGGTTGCAACATTCAGGCCTTGACATGGCCTAAAGCAGTGGTTCACAAAATAGGTGTGGCAGAAATGTACTTTTCTGTCTGTTATATCCATAGACCGTATATAAGAAGTGGAAGAAGTCATCATGACATCACCCATTGGTTTGTGAACTACAGTTTTGAAGCATCAAGTTCGGCATTTTAGCCATCGCCATCTTGTTTTTTTTGCAACCAGAAGTGACACGAGAGGGTGGAGCTAAGTACAACCGTAAGACAAAAACACGCACAACTCCGAGACCGGAAAACACCACGGTATCAACCTGTCAATCACAAGCTAGCCACACCCTAAAGCATACCCTGCTTTATGGTCTATTTGACTCTAAATGGGACCATAATTTACTAAATGAACATCATGCTGTATTGAAGAAGACTTGAAACTAGCGATTGAAAGCATGAACTCATGAGCCGGAGGTTGCCGCCTGGTTATATCCCATTAAATCCCACCTTGCCACACTACGATTTATCCTGTGACCCATTGGAGGGGTGCCGACCTCTAACAACGCTATTAGGCAAAACTTTGTGATGAGTGTTTTAACTTTACTCTTGCAAACCCAGGTGTACCTAAAACAATGTCACAAGACCCTGAGGAAGCACTGTGCAGAGTTGAAAATGCGAGAAGAGAAGAGATTCAGTCACCAAAACAAGCATTTGCATACAGGAAAGTAACCATATCTCAGTTGCCTGAATATTTGGTTTTATACAGTATATTTAAGAGAATGGCCAGGAAGCAGAAAGACAGTGGGTGTAATAAAGTCTATTCTCTGGGTTTTTATGCAACACTTTATGAGACTCACATGGGATCCATAACAGAAGAGGTCCAATCCTAGTTCATATCCCATGCCGTAGTCACACTCATCGTTGGCAAACTGAACAAATGTGACCATCTCCTGGAGAGGTCCGAAGGCTTTGACGCGCTCTTCATCACTCCGGGCTTCCGCAATTGCCTTGAGGATCTTCTTGAGATCAGCTGGATATAGAGGGGGAAGAAAAATATCAAGTAATCACTCATAAGTTACATAACTGGAATTAAAGACATTTATATATCAATGTTTATACTATATATATATATATATATATATATATACACACACACACAGTATATAAACTCACCATCTGTTTCTGGTAGTTCTCTGTATCCTACATCATTCTTGTCTACAGGTACAACGATGCCGGCACCGTGGAACGTCTTGGTGACCACCTATGTTGTGACGAGATGTTAAGAGATTACCTGCTACTGACATCTTGCCAAATTTGGTCAAACATATTTTTTTGTTTTGAATATATGACCACAACCACTTTAAAATGATTTACCCACATTTTTTTGAAATTATAGTGATGCGGTGGGATTGGCAATGTGTCTGAAACAGTAATAAGTTTGTCTACTGTGACTGTACCAAAGAGGTTCCTTGAAACCAATATAGACTATTCCAAATGCTAGGGGTATAACTTGTAGGTGTCCCTGACCTAAATCATGTGGTAAACAAACTGTACATAGTTTTGAATTGATACACTGCAGAGGTTTATATTTACAGTTCTAGAGACAAAGCAACATATGAGGTAGAAATTAGGAGTGTTATGAGTGAGTTCTTAAAGTGGCAATCCTTAAGATTTCAGTCCTGGTTGACTTGGCGACACCCTGTTTACTGGTGGTTTAATACTACAGGTCCCAAAAAACTTGGGGGCAGCAATATTACAAACTAATCCTCTGAAAAAATGCTGAAAACGGCCATTGTCTTGTTTTGTAGACACATTTTTGATGAGCGATAGCAGTGAGTGTCAAGCTCACTGACACACACACGTTGCATTTCCTGCGACTACTTCATGATAAACATCAACTTGTGTTTCGCCAGTTAAATGCTTGTAATGTGAAGCTGCGGCAGTAGGAAATGTCCGGTTTGCATTAGCAGGACCAGACACCCAGTTTGTGATACTGCAAATATACTGTATAAATATCGCAATACTTTCATCAGTGGGTGATCGGCTCAATCACCATTGTGTTACCTCATTCAGTGATAGATAATGACTTCAAAAACATTTATTTGTTATCATTACTTTAAAACAATGGACTGTAGGTAAAACCACTGTTTGCTCCATTGTGTACTGTAAGTTACCTTCTTGTCCCTCAGCTTCATGCCTTTGGTCTTCTGCTCTAGGGACAAGCCCAGAGTCTCTGCCCGGTCTCTCAGCTGGGCCTCCAAGCTTTCAAAAGCTTCTCCCCCAGCTTTCTTGCTTCCCCTCTCTTTCCTCCGCCTCAACAGATACAGGCTAATGGAGGAAGGAACAAAGGGACCAACAATGGGTAAGATGACATGCAGGGAAGTAGAAAGAGAAGGTGTGAAATGAAGTCAAATGCAGATATAATAAGGCAGATTATCATGAGTAGGGTGCGCCAATCACCTTTCATGATCACTGATCTGAGCAAGTGTTAAAGTGTTTAACAGAGTTTTGGGTGGCTACCATATATTCATGTGTAAATCAATCTTTTAACATAATTAAATGTTAGTATGAACCTGATTTCTGGAATGCTTACTCATTGCTTACTCACAACACATTACTCAGAAATGAAAAGTGCAGTGTCAGTGTGCTCAATTTGTTGTGATTTGATGATGTACTACAAAAATTTGAACATAGCTGCCAATGACAGATGGATAAAATGCCCTTTACTTTTCTAATGACTCATACATATCATACTTTATGGCAGGCCTATTCAATTGGCGGCCCACAAGCCACATTCAGCCAAGAAGCAACTTCCGAGTTTCCCAGCATACATAAATCTGATGTATGACAAAATATGTAAACTTAATAGTGTATGGAAGTAGCTAACGAGTGAGCCATCTCGCTTTCTTCTCATATCTGTTGAGAGTTGCAAATGCGCAGAACAGATCGGGGTGGGATGAACGATCTGTTCCGTGGCGACACCACCGATCATATCTTTCACAAATCAACATTTTCTCATGTGACGCAGCTCCGACCATGCTTACTAGCTTTTCATCAATGTTTCTGTATGGTGAATATGTGGTTGTTAGTACTCACAGGACAGCAGCAAACACATTGTCCCCCATCTGTGTGATCTTGCAGCCTTTCTTGGATTCATTTTCCCCAACAAACGAAGGGAGAGAGTCTGGAGTGTCTCTGGTGGATTTGGGGGAACAATAAAATTCAGTAAATCAGAACTAATCGTGCTCATGTAGATATAGTTACCATCGTTTCCATATCATCAATCTGTGTTCAGATTCAATAGGACGAACTAACACCTTCAGATGTTATCTACCTGTAGTAGCCGATGTGATGCTGACTGTCTTCACTCCCCAGAAGGATGGTCTGAAACTCTGGTGGGTCGTATAAATACCTCCAGTGAAGGTGGAAGTTAGGCTGAGGATTCTTGGAGTTTTTGTGGGCTCCTGCCAGGATGTCAAAGGGACCAACCAGCTGCAAACCCAGTGTGTCTTTCAGTGCACCTGTAATAAAATAATATATTGATACAGAAATCAATTGATTTGCAAACATCAGTCAAATGCTTGAGTACACTTGCTCCAAATTAGGCTTTTACAAATGTTTTTCATACTGCTATTGATACATCTTGTATATATAGATATATATATATATCTATATATATCTATATATACACAGTTTTCTATTCTACATTTTTGTAGATAAAAAGAATACAATATACAAAACCTAAAAAAGCTCAAAGACATTTTCAAGGAACCAAATTTTGGTTCTTAATGGTCTTACAAAACACAAAGCATCCAGTTAAATATTTGAACAGGAAATCAGTCCATATGGGACAAAGACAGAGAACATCCAGCAACTGGCTCAAAATGTTCTCTGTGAATTAAAGGTTTAAGCTAAAAGCGTTCGGGAGTGTGCTATGTCTTCACCTTTGTCCTCTGTGGGTGATTTCCCATGTACCTGCTCTTTTTTATGCTATGTGTGCAGATGTATGCTTATGTTGAAAATACTTAAGAGGGTTTCATATCGCTGAACGATGGACAGCACAACTTTCAAAAGAAAGAAAATTAACAAATTGCTATTATGATCATTAAACTTGAAAGATTCCATAATTTTCTGGTTTCTGCATGTCAAATGTTGAAATTTCATGTTTTTCTATGTTCCATCCTCCACATTTGGACTGTCTTCGCTGTTGATCACACAAAATCTGACTCTTTATAGACTAAATGATTATTGAATATTAGTAGCTATCCTACTTTTATAGTATGTTAAAAAGCAATGCTGTTTATACTACCATGGACTGGCACCAAAAGAACACACCAGACCATGAAACTGCTTCCCAATGCAAAACGGACAAATATGTCTAGTCTACAGACAGAAAAATTGATTAACTGTCAGACACACCTCCTGCCCTATCAGTACTCATGTAACAAGATGCAGCGTTGGTGTAAAGAGCATACCACGAGGGCTGTCAGGACAAAGCTCCTTGCAGAAGTCCCAGAAGTGGTACAGATCTTCTGGCATTTGAAGCTTGTACAGCTGAACCATCTCATCTTGTTGCTCTGAATCCACCTCTGACAATGGCACGGCTTTGGATTCATCAGTACGGGCTTTCTTCAACTCCCCATTGCCTGTACCCGACTCCTGAAGAAATGTATTGTAGGAAAAACAGCTATGTTATACACTAAATTGCCAGTTAATTTGGTACACCAAGCTACAAAGAACGTATTTTAATACAACAATAAATTCAATGTGATGGGTTATAGGTCTTTTCAATGGTCTTTCCTCTACCCCATTTATATCAATGAGTGTAGACTAAATATCAAACACATTTTACTATGATGATAGCAGGAATTTAGTCAACAGAATTAAATGATTAAATGATTTCATTGGAATCATAGGGGGATTCAGATACCTGGGTGTTATTTTAACTCCAAACACCTCCCAGTTATACCAGTCAGTCATACTATAAGAAATTATTTTGCAAAAATCAAATCAGATATAGAAAGATGGGAAGAGCTGCCTCATTCCTTATTTGGTAAGAAACCATTTGAATGAACATTTTACCCAGGATGCTTTTCTTTTCAGTCCTTATTCATGTGCAGGGATTCACACTTAAAATATTAAACAAACTTATAAGTGAATACATATGGTGCGACAAAAGGCCCAGAATACATTTTTAAATGCTAATTTCATCCAAAGACAGACAAGGACTTGGTCTACCTAACTTTAGAAAACTAGTAGCGTTTTAAAGGAGGGGCAGATGCAGGGCTGGTATCAATTAATGGATGATAATGTGCTGCTAAGATCAACATCAGAAATCCCTCATAGTTTTGATATACCTATGAGAGATTAACAAAGCACAAGCTAAAATGAAATCAATTTTAAACACAGTATGCATCTATGTGCAGGTACATGCAAGTACACAATATATGTAAATGCCAACATCTTCAATAACAACAGCAGCTCCTGCAGTGGTGAGAACACTACCTTTAGAGGGTTCACACCAGTATACATATACATTTTCCTCCGTTATTTTGATGGTGAGTCTTGTTGTCAAGGAATGTAAATGATTATGGTTAAATAAAGAAATATTTAAAAAAAAATTAACCACCTTTTAATATAGCACAATCAAACTCAACAGCATCACAAAAACAGCCTCTATAATGACCATCAAGGTGAATACAACTCTAAAACAGGTCTTATAAAAACCTGATCACTGATCATTATAACCCTCATAAAAGGTAGAATTTATTGCAGGGTGGTCGATCCTCACATCCTCAATGTGAGGATCAGAATCTCTGCTAACCAATGTTAGCACTGAGGACACTAATTGATGGCCTTTGTGGGATCAAACCATGAATGAAACGGACACACACACACGTTTCCCTCCAGCAGACTGGCCTACAAACGTACAATACTCTGTTATAATCCACCACTCAGCGGTGCTGACTTAACTCAAAACGTTGTGTTATAAACGTGAGTGTGTAGGCCTAATGTGAACGTTACTAAACAAGCGTCTTCTCGGTAACAACGGTACGAGGCTGCAGAGCTGCTGCTGCTGCTGCCATGTTGTCGTCTGACCACCGCTGCTGCTGCTGCTGCTGCTCAGACCGACAGCGTGCACAAACACTTCAGCTCCACAGCGGTAAACACAAGTTGCTTTGACGCCGTTACAAACACATACTCAGCGCCTTTGCCTGGTAAAAACCGCATTTTAAACATGACATTTATTCAGCACAACAGAGGAGGTGAAAACATTGTAATATTACCTGAGTGGATTTGGGTTTTCTTTTTGCGCGCCCTGTCATTTTCCTTCCTCTTGTCTCTCTGTCGGCGTCTTCTTCTGCGGGGCGGAACCGGCAGCAACTGCACACAGTTAAAGCGACCACCACCGCCCCCCAGAGGCTGAGCCTGCTCACTGCAGTGAGTCCAGAAACCCAGTGGAACAAACGTGTCACTGACTTTACACGCTGTGTTTTCATCTTTATCCTATAATACTTATACATCCATACATTTAAAACTGACAGTCTGTAGTATTTTCTCTTTCACATAATTTGAAAGGCTGTGTAAATTAAAGTATCAAGAAAATGACCATGGTGATGTGTGCAACAAAATCTGTGTACAAGTCAATTTAAGATATGTTCTTGGTTATTCTGACACAAAGACCACATTTATTCATTAAAATCTTAAAGGTCCCATATTATAAAAAAGTGAGATTTTCATGTTTTTTTATTATAAAGCAGGCTTAAGTCCTATATAAATACTGTGAAAGTATCGAAACACTCAATCCACAGGGAAATACACACAGTCCGTATTCAGAAACTCTGCATTTGAAACAAGCTGTCAGGATTTCTGCCCATTCGTGATGTCACAAATATACAATATTTAGACCCTTGACACAATTTTAAACGTAAACATTCTAAATGTGTCCCAGTTCATTTCTGGTTGCAGTGTATGTGAATGTCATCAGCTGACAGGAAGTAAACATGGACCCAAGCTGTTGCCTAGCAACGCAATTCCGTTGCAATTCCGTTGCAATTCCATCAAAATGCGCTAAAACGGAGCGTTTCAGACGGAGGGTAAATACAGGCATATTCAGGCAGACGGTATGAGGAAAATAAAGGGGTTTTTGAACATTACAGCATGTAAACATGTTCTAGTAGAAACACAAAATACAAGTATGAACCTAAAAATGAGCATAATATTGGACCTTTAAAATTTGAATGGTTTGTTAAAAATGAAAGCAGCAGAGGGTAGAATTGGAGCAAATATGATTTATTTATGATGTATTTATATAAAATTAAAAAACTATTTCCTGGCAGTAGTGCATGAGACAGGTAATCTGAAAAAAATCATGTGCCTCTTTGTCCTCCGGTGCTCCTAATGGCATCTGCAAGATTTCATAGACGGGAGGAAAACAATGAATCGGAGCCGAGCTGGAGCCTTGCCATCTCTAAGCAGCTGTCAATCGCTCGCAAACTCCGATCAAATGGTCAAACTAGGCAGCGCTGATCAAATATGAATCAATATTCTGTTACTGTAAAGCCTATTTCTCACGTAAATGTTTTCAGAAACATCTTGTAGTGTACTGTTTAGCTGTAAAATGAGAACGTTTGTGACCCGGCAGCCATTTTGAGATAAATTGAGGAAATACCAAGCACCGCCCACCAGCTGGAACACAGCCAATAGGAACTCTCTCTCTGAAATGACCTGTGATTGGTCAAAGTCTCCCGTCACTGGCTAGATTTTTGAAATCCTGAAAACAGAGCCATGAGGAGGTGCAGAAGTCTAGTTTTCTCTAAGAACAATTGAATTACAATATGCTGAAATGTTATTATGGAATTTTTGCCCAATGATGCCGAAAACGTTCTGCCTACTGCAGGTTTAACTTATTAATATCAGCACAAACATCAAAGGTAGTATGCCAAGAAATTCAGAAAACACAGAAGGTATCTAATTTTTGTGTGATGTTTTTTTTTCTTTTAAAGCAACCTCAAGCTATACAAGTTCAACAATGAGAAATTAACTGGGACTAAAACATGCCTGAAGGACCCTTCAACATGAAAAAGGGCTGCATCAGGGAGGTAAAATAAAAATTTTGGGATGAACGTGATTCTTATTTTTTCATACAGAAGAATATGAAAAAATATTTGTTAATTATGATAAATAACAGATTTTTTTTAATTGATTGATGATTAATGAGTGTATTTTCTATTTTTTAGTGGAACCCTGATCCAAATAATTTTTGAGAACCCTTGGTACGATATAAAAATGTAACATTACAAAATCCTGCCACCAAAACTTACAATGGGTTTGAATTTGAACTCTTTTTTCTCTTTGTCCCCTTTTGCAAAGAACTCCATGGTAACCAGGTTGGCGAGCAGTTTTGGAGGAAGAGTGAGGTCAGGGTTGTGATGAACTCAAAACTACTCAGAGACGGTAGTATTCAGATGAAAATGTTTTTATAAGACATAGTCTATCTTGTTCAGGCCAAGGCTTTGTAAAAGCAGAGAGGTCACTAGCGGTCATTAACATCGACCTGTGGGGTGAATTAATATCCCCATTCCATCATAAAGATCATTATGGTATGTCCCTGAGTCTAATTTATTTGATTCTCACCTCAGTAAATCTCTTTGTTTCTTACTCCTCCAGCTCACTCTGCTTTTCTTGCTCTTCTTTTCCTAAAAAGACAAGCAGATAAAGGGTATCAGGGGTAAAACAAGACGTACACAATGCTTGACCTAGAGCTAATTTGACATTTTCCGTTTTAACATACTCCATGTAGACGGTCAGGTCAGTTGCGAGGATTGCCCTTTTGATCATGTGTAGTAGAGCCCTGTGGTCTTCTGCAGAGAGACCGCTGAGAATCTGCCTCCCCTGGGAGAGGATGAGAGAGAGACGGCAACTGAGTAAGAGAGTGAAGTGAAGACTTTGACTCAGTGACCACCAGATATACGCATGTCGTCAGGAAAACAAGTTGTCTGTCAAGTTTGTGTCTAAACTAACTCAGAAAAATAAAATAAAGGCTACTTAATAGGAGATTTGGCAACATTTCTCTGGCGACATTACAGCTTTTGAAGTATGTAGTATGCCATTTTTGAAGAAACACAAGAGTCCCATTTTTAATTTTGTCTAGCAAGCAGAATAAATTCCAAATATTATAATTATATACAAACAATTAATATCTATGACGAATATAAAATAATATATCAGTTTATCATCCAATTATTTGCATTCCATCTTGGCGTATTTGTGTATCATTTCTTTTAAAATCTTTGCTTTGACAATAGGTGTGCATGTGTGTCATGGAAGACGGACAGATAGGCAGAGTCATATCTGTGCATGAATACCTGTAAATCGAACACCACAGTATACTGTCAACTTATTGTCATTCCAAACAACAACCCACTAAAACATCCAATATGCAGAACGCTGACACATCAAACAGGATAAAGTGCAACCAAGTTTCACAGCACTATAATGCACAGTCACAATTAATCATGTAAAGAGAGAGAGAGAGAGAGAGAGAGAGACTGAGATAAGAGAATAACAGAGGTCACTTAAGTAGAGATTTAGGCTGGTGTGTGATCCCCTTCGAAAGCAGTTAGGAGGTTTTGAGGAGGTCTAAAAATTAATCCTCTTTCGTGTAATTAAGAGTGCTCTGTACCAGAGAAACCCTGCACTCCTCGAATGACTCATCCACAAACTTTTGAACTTAGCTGAACTTAAAAAACTGATGCTGCTCAGTAGAAATTCATTTTGCAACTGTCAAGATATAACACCTCCACATTGTCGATTGTCACCAAAAAACATACAGTTTTCAAGAGGTGTGTCACATTAGGGGATGCATACATTTTGGGTATTTAAATGAGACTTGAGAAATACCTAAATTCGTGCCATTTTTAAACATTTTGCAAACATGCTATTTTGGTGCACTCAAAAAAGTTACATTATTATCTTACATATTAGAATTTTGGTAGTGATGGCTATTGCACATGCATATGAGCAAAAACACAGACACATGCATGCACTAACCTGGAGTTGGTCTGTGGCCATGAGCATCGCAAACATGCTTTGAGCAGACTCAGTGCATCATGGCTCCAGCTGTGATAAGGCACGTTGTTCCTGTAACCACGTCTCACAGTCGGCACCCACTGGCAGAGACTCTGGAGGAAAGAGACATGTACAAGAGGTGGTAAATAACTGAAGGGGGATCAGTTAGAATGATCTGAATTTATTATACTTTGAATTTTGAATTTGCCAACAGTGAAACTCTTGAGGTGAACTATATCTGGTCATATGTCACTCACACGTAACTCTAGAAGAGAAAAGATTGAAAACTCCCCAAAAATGTTGAAAGAAGTGTGCTTACTCAATAAGCACACTTCGCTTGCCGTTTTCATAGAGGCTCTTTTGATACTCTCTGTGTGTATATACAAAGAGATTTAAAGTAACTCATTTGGAGACGCACAAATATAAAACCATTATCTTAATATTGTTTAATCTCAGATATACCTTCAATAATCTATTTTAAATCAATCTCTTTACATCCATATTCAGGTGGTATCATGGGTAAACAATGATGGTACGACTCTCTACCATGAAGCGGAATTATTAGCCGGTCAGTTACCTTGTAATCGACGTTAAAGTCCTGCACCAAATTGAGGTCCAGGAAATGGCAACATGATAATGGACATGTAAGAAAGAGTCATAGTAGTGTTTGTTTGTTGGGGGGATGCCAAACAGTGCAGTAACAGGAAAAGGACTATCAAACAGCCTGGTAGTGAAGAACATATCCCATTCCACTGATAGACAGCCTCTAACACTGGTAACAGTGTCTGGAGGGAACCACAAAGCAATCAGGAAATTGATGTGTGAGCATTTAAACCATTACTCTATGGTGTGATTCAAGTCTTTCTTTTTTAAAACCCTACATTTTATTCTGAATATCACCAGTGTTTACACATCACTCTGTGTCTAACTGCTCCCTCTGCTGGCCTCTTTCTCCCTCATCATCTGCAGTGGGTGGATCCACCAATTGACAGCTGCGCCGTGATTGGCCGCTCCAGGAGGAGGCTGCCATGACACAGTGGATGCTGCACGGCATCAGTTCAGCATCAGCAGGCAGCGGATCCTCCATCCTCCTCACTATCCCTCTCTCTTTCTCTTTTTTCTCCTCCTTTGCCTTTCCCTCCTCTCACCACCACCCTTGCTCTCTCTTTTCTCCCCCTTCTCCTCCTCTTCCTTGGACAGACACGCAGGCCTGCTCGGGCGCTCTGCAGCAGAGGACGCACACACTGCCAGCAGGAATAGCAGCAGCAGCAGCAGCAGGCGGACTGGTAGGTGTGCTGAGGCCTGTCTCCCTCCTGCAGCACAGGCAAGACATGGCGTTCTCCTCTGATCTCCGTCAAGGACTATGTATTTGAGGTGTGTGTGTGTGTGTGTGTGTGTGTGTGTGTGTGTGTGTGAGAGCAGGGATCTGGAAAGTAGGCAGAGAGGACTACCACACCCTGAGAGCATTTACTGCCACTACACTGGGTGAATGTTGCAGTAGATATTCTCATACTCACATCCTCTTCTTGTTTCTGTGTGCATACAGAGGCATTTATATTTTCTGCTGGAGCTGTTTGTAGTTTTTCCTCCACTCTACAGCTCTGGGATCTGCTTCAGCGTTGACTAGGCCTTGTGCGTCTGCACACGTGTGTCTTTGCTAATGAGTGTGTTGAATGTCTAACAAAGGTCACACCATTTTGGCATGCTGTGTGCATGTATTGTCAGCCCGCCTGATGACAGCCCTCCTCTTTTTCCTTCCAACTTCATCACCAGCCTCTCCATCCACTTCTCCCCGCCTCACATCTTCTACCTCACCGCTCTCCTCTCTCTTCTGTCCTCCTGCATCTTCTTTTCCTCTTCCTTAAAACCCCATCTTTTCTCCTCCCTCTCCATTCTCATCTCCATCTCCCCCTTCACGCCTCTTCTCCTTCCGGCTGGCTGGTTTCCCAGGATGCCTTGTTCCAGGCCGCTCCGCTAGGCCCAAGCAGCATGGGCGCAGCCTGGGTGGGGAGAGAGAGCACGGATCGGACCCTTCCCCTCAGGACGGGCGCGCCGGCGGGTCACCCTCCCTCGGCTTCAGATGGGCGAGGACGCTGAGAGCTCCAAAATCAACCACACCTTCCTGCGAGACTACGTCACTGAAGGTAGAGCAGACGGTGTGTCATTGCTGTCTCTGTGGTGTCAGATAACATGCTGGCATGATTGAATGGATTCATTTCAGCGTCATGGGTGCATTATCCCTGCACTGCTAGGGAATGGATGTTGACATTAATCACTCCATGACTTACTGAACGCTCATTGAGAGACACTTCATTGTTGGGCCTGTTTTAAATTTTAGATATGATTTTGGCATTGTAAATTTGACTTTATGGTCTGGAGTTTAAGGAGCTGTTATTCTGGTTTAATTGATCAGGATACTTTGTATTGATCCAGTATTTTTTCCTTCATTCCCACCCCGTCACTGCCCCATATTTTCTCTGTGCCTGCTTAATTTCCTTTCTATTCTATCATCTCTTTATCTCCCATCTAACCATTATCCTGATTAATCGCCTCATATTTTCACATCATCCTCCAGCTGATGTCATCTCTACAGTGGAGTTTAACCAGACAGGGGACCTGCTGGCCACGGGGGATAAAGGTGGCCGTGTGGTCATCTTCCAGAGAGAGACTGAGGTCAGTTTAACATGTAAAACTTCACCCCATTCTATATCCAGAATATCCACAAACCGCATGAATTATACCATCTACGCACTAACTACAGCATTCTGGCGTCACTTTGTCCCAAAGGGTTGTTCTTTCTATCACATCTTTACACATAAATGTTCTTTCAAAGCTTTTTTTACCTTATTTGCCCTGGACAGCCTAAAGGGGAGTCAGAGGAGGTGTGGGAGACAGGAGACTCTGGGGAGTACAATGTCTACAGCACGTTCCAGAGCCACGAACCGGACTTTGACTACCTGAAGAGTCTGGAGATTGAAGAGAAAATCAACAAGATCAGATGGCTGCCACAGCAGAATGCAGCACATTTCCTCCTCTCTACAAATGGTGAGAAACCAGTGACAACAGGAGATAAACCAGATCTCTAATTCCCAGTTAGGATGAAGCTCAACTAGTAGTAGACAGTTTGTACTGTCAACTGTGAATATGCATGAATGTTCATGTCATGTCAACTGCCCTGAAATGCTCATCTGGATTGCCTTAGAAATTGGCCACATGAACAAGAAATCATTATCAGGTCTCTTCTGAGCCGACTGTAGCATTTATTGTCAGCTTTTTCTCAGCTTAATCAACTTCCTATGATGTGCAAATCTTTCTCCCTGTCACAGATAAGACCATCAAATTGTGGAAGGTGAGTGAGAGAGACAAGAGACCAGAGGGATACAACCTGAAAGATGAGGAGGGACGGATCAAGGACATCTCTACCATCACCTCTCTGCAGGTACACACACACACATGCAAGCTTGCTAATGCTCGCGTTTATTTTGGTCAGTCAAATGCTGCACGTATCAGGTTGATGCTCCAGTGGCCTCATACGACCCCTGACTCTCATGACCTCTAATTCTCGTGTTGTTGTCTGTCCATCGCCCTATTCCTCTTTCAATCATCCCCTCTCTATCTCTGTATCTAAGGTGCCGGTGCTGAAACCCACAGATCTGATGGTAGAGGTTCGTCCCAGACGAGTGTTCTCCAACGGACACACCTACCATGTTAACGCCATCTCAGTCAACAGCGACGGGGAGACCTACCTGTCTGCTGATGACCTCCGCATCAATATGTGGCACCTGGGCATCACGGACCGCAGCTTCAGTATCCTTCCTAACCGTGATCTGTTAATATCATACACATTATCTTTTAATTCCACTGTGCTCTTAAACATCATTCTCTGCCTCATATTACTCTGCAGCTCGCTATAGAGCTGTTTTTTTGTGTGTAACGTAACCTTTTACTGGAGGAGGTGACTCAGATTTCACAGGGTATGAAATTCCCAGAACTTCACTGAATGAAAGTACAAAGTGGGGGCTATCTTTTTCACTGTTATGAAAGTATTAGTGTGTCACATGGATGTATTAAAGGTCCCATATTGTAAAAAGTAAGATTTTCATGTCTTTTATACTATAAAGCAGGTTTAAGTGCTTTATAAATACTGTGAAAGTATCGAAGTGCTCAATATACAAAGAAATACACACAGCCCGTATTCAGAAGTGTTTGAAACAAGCCGTTAGGATTTCTGTCCATTTGTGATGTCACAAATATACAATATTTAGTCCATTCCGCGGTTTTAAATGTAAACATTCTAAATGTGTCCCAGTTTATTTCCTGGTTGCCAGTGTATGTTAATGACATCAGCTGACAGGAAGTAAATATGGACCCAAACTGTTGCCAGGCAACACAATTCTGTTGCAATTCCGTTGAAATGCGCTAAAACGGAGCGTTTCAGACAGAGGGTAAATACAGGTATATTCTAGCAGACAGAATGAGGAAAATAAAGGTTTTTTTTTCAACATTACAGCATGTAAACATGTTCTAGTAGAAACACAAACAAAAGTATGTACCTGAAAATGAGCATGATATGGGACCTTTAAAATAACGTGTGTCACCCTTTGCTAAGCCCCTCATTATGAAGGAAATAAGGGCATATTTTTGGATTAATCATTCTGAAATATCAGAGAGAAGTAGACAGAAAAGACTATAATATGCATTTGAGAGTACATTCACAATATAGGCTCATTTTGCAGAGTATTGTGAAGGAAGAGGCCATTAAAATCAAGGGAAAAGCTCACTGGTCCCAATTTAATGTTTAGTTATGACTCTCTATAGCTTTCATTATCTACTACTAAGCTAGCTAGCTGTATTAGCTTCTTACCTTGGAGCAAACTAAGAAGTTTTTGTTGATTTTGATGGATTCAGCCGTCATTGAGGTGTTCCACACAATTTAATCCATGTCAGACATCTCTCCTCTGACGTTTTTGGCTTCGGAAAAGCGAAGAAATAAGGACACACTCCTCTCTAAACGTCGTGCTGTCGGACTTGACGGTGTTTCGGTTAATCAAGCGACCGTGTTAACTGGTGACCTTCAGCCGAATGCGTATGTGGTTGTAGTAGTTACTACAGCTGTTGAAAGCAGCAGGGGGATAAATAGTATAGCTGTCCTCGTGAGTGCCTCTTTGTTTAGTTTTTCATTACAATGTCAAAACATACCGGAGGTCTTGTTTGAGGAAACGTGTCCACTCGCGTTTTGTAACGTTACTGAACACCTGAAAGGTCGCCAGTTAACACGGTTGCTTGATAAACCGAAACACCGGTTCCATACACACCATACTGACGCGCCTCCTGCGCCTAGTTACGGTTGCTAACGTATGATTGGACAGTGGCCGTTCTAGGGGGAGGGGCTTAGCGAAGGCAACGAGAACATTATAATAGGATGATTTTTAAGTAAAAATCTATTTCTGCAACAGGGATAAGGGACAAATTAAGAAAAGTGGAAAACATTGAGCCTTTTCTTAAAGATTAATACTGTCATAATAAATCAATAATATTTTGGGGTTTGGTTGACATCCATTTAAAGGGACTGTTTGTAAGAATCAGAAATGTTAACAGCGACACCTGTGGCCGTAAGTCAACGAAAGTCAGCGTCCTGTTGCTCGCGCTCACCCGTGTGCACGCGCTACGTGAATGTGAGCGAGCATCCGTCAAAACACTGAGGCGACACACGTCAGCTAAAACCACAATATCAGTCTATATTTCACCTGCTTGGCAGTAATGTTAGCTGACCAGACGAAGGTCTGTCCATGTATCACTGCTGATCCTAGTGTTGGCTTTTCCGGTCGGAGACGATAACGTAACTCGCTGCGGAGCCCCGTCACTTCACAAGATAGGGGAAACCTCTGTTGGTCTGGAGGAGCTGCAGCATTTATTTCTGCACAAACGTCCACCGTACATTCACTAGACATTCTCAGAGCTAAACTAACTCTTCTGCAGTGTGTAGTGTGCGCGCATGCACGTGTAGAGGTGGATCGAGCTGAGCGAGAATGAGCGTGGTGTGTTAGTGAAGGCAGGCAGGCAGAGGAGCAGAGTACAGCAGAGACTCCGTCCCTGGAGACCAAAGCTACGGTCTCCCCCGTGTCCTCCTCTGACCGCGGCCAACACTGTTTGGCAAGACGGGCTTCACTAGATATAACTTTGAGGTTTTGGTGCTTCCGTGTAGTTTGTGTTGGAGTCTGAGTCTGAACAGCGTAGCCACACGCAAACGCGCATGGGACACCGACCAGGATTGATTTATACGTGTAAGAAGTTACAAACAGTCCCTTTAAATTTCCAAACCTAAAATGAATGCTTATTAAATTGCTTAAAGGATAACACATTTTGATTGGAACAAAATAACATTTTTTGTCAGTGAATCTATGTATAAAAGTGTACTGTTACAAAAAGGGCACACTAAATCCTATGAGTGTTTGACTCACATGAATTAATAGTGTTGATATGCACCACATGCAAGTGTGCCAAAATTTATATACATGCTTTGATGCTCACACACACACACAATTCCACCTCTTGAAATATACATACAGTCAAAATATACGTTACATCCCTGCTCATTTGAATTCATCCTTGATCTATATTTAATGTAAACAGCCCATGACTGTGTTTGGATGTATGTTTCGATTAGAGTGCCGTGTATTCAGCGCAGGCTGTAGCGTGTTGGACGGCGGGGGATGTTTGGTGATTTCCCATTCAAATGGAAGCTGACCTAGAAAATTGTAGAGGCATCTATGGAAGAAGAGTTTAAATAATTCACTCAGCAGTACACTTTCTACTGAACCACACAGGACTACCACAAATAGAACAGAGAGAGGAGCAGAGTGTGCATGCATACCGGGGGTGGGTTGGATGGGGAGCATTTTTGGGTTGTGATTATGTATTGAGGTGAGAGCGTGGAGAACATGCTGGTCCTGAAAAATGAAGCATTCGTCTAAAACTGAAAAGCAACTGAAAAGGATGTTGGGTGAATGTGTTGGTATCTACCCGCCTGCAAAAACATTATAACATATATCATAGTCATCATACTTTTTGCACCTTCCAAAGATGTGGTGCCATTTCTGTGGTGTTTAATCCCTAACAGGCCTTTTTCTCAGATATCGTTGACATCAAACCGGCCAACATGGAGGATCTGACGGAGGTGATAACAGCAGCAGAGTTCCACCCTCACCACTGCCACTTGTTTGTGTACAGCAGCAGTAAGGGCACCCTGCGCCTCTGTGACATGAGAGCCTCCGCACTCTGCGACAGACACACCAAACGTGAGCATGTTGTGGACATTAGAGAGATTATCAATGACATTTTGCAACATAGCATTGAGCATAAGGCACGGTGGTCTTTGTCTAATGTGAATAATCAATCACTCTGTCGTTGGTCAGTGTTTGAGGAACCTGAGGATCCAGGGAGCCGGTCCTTCTTCTCAGAGATCGTTTCCTCTGTGTCGGACGTCAAGTTCAGCCACAGTGGACGTTACCTGCTGACCAGAGACTACCTCACCGCCAAGGTGTGGGACCTGAACATGGACAAGGGCCCCGTGGAGACGTACCAGGTGAGGTAGCACACCTGTTCCCTGATCTGTGTTGTTGATGAATATGGCATCACTAGCCAGAATCGGATGCAGTTCGTTGTAGATGTTGCACTTTGAATATGGTCGATCCCAACGCGTTCTTATCCCAACTCATCATATACTGATGCTTTGTCAGACCCCTCGGCGTCACTATTTTCGGTCGCAGTAAACATGTGCTTATAGTTGTGAAGTAAACAAAAACACTTGCTTAGGTTCAGGGAATAAAACACTATAGTTAGGTTTAGGAAAAAATATGGTTGGGCTTAAAACTACTATGTTTGCACAACGAAAATGACACTGAACGTTGTGAACAGGGGACATGAACAAACAGCTGATTGTAACGTGACGCACGGGACACGAACAGCGTTCTCCTGGATGAAAACCTTGTGTTTTGTTGCACCTATCCACCTCCCACTCACTCTATGTGTGTCTTTTCACTCTTAAAGCTACGACACCACACTCCCGCGCACTTTCCCTGAGCATTTAATATTGGCGAGGATGGGTTTACGTTGCAGTTAATCGAAAGCTTGGTGCGTCTCATACCAAGGGTGCCTTAAGCATTGGTATCTAACGACAACAGCCGTGACAAAGCATTGGTATTTGACGCCACGAGAATGAGAACAGGCTGTCGACCCACTGGACCACCATGTATAATTCTGAATCTACCCCAAACACTAACTGACTGTGTGCTTGATCCCCAGGTCCATGAATACCTGAGGAGTAAGCTGTGCTCCCTCTATGAAAACGACTGCATCTTTGACAAGTTTGAGTGCGTTTGGAACAGCTCAGACAGGTAAGTGGCAGAGATAAAGAGGAGGAAAGGATGACAAAGTACAGTATATTTAAGTCCACTTGAAAGCAAAGGAGGGAGTTGAGTGTGTCAGTGTGTTTCTGCCTGCAGTGATCCCCTAAATGCTCTGCCTCTGCCATTATCCTACATTTAAATCAATCCCGTAGACAAGCTTTGCAGACATCTAATCAATTCCTTAGCCTTCAATCTTTCTTTTCTTCCTTTCCGCTCCCTCGCCCTTACGTTAACCGTGCTTCTCTTCTCTTCACCATCCTCACTGCATTCACTTTGACATTATGTCAATCTCTCCTTTCCTCAGCGTAATCATGACAGGGGCGTACAACAGCTTCTTCCGGATGTTTGACAGGGAGACGGGGCGAGGCGTGACCCTGGAGGCTTGGCGAGAAAGCAGCAAGCCTCGGGCCGTGCTGAGGACCCGGCGCGTGTACAGCGGCGGTAAGCGTCGGCGTGGAGACGTGGGCGTCGACAGCCTGGACTTTACCAAGAAAATCCTGCACATGGCTTGGCACCCATCTGAGAACATCATTGCCATAGCGGCCACCAACAACCTGTACATCTTCCAGGATCGTGTCAACCCTGAGACGCAGTTGCAGTGACAAGAGATGGGAATGTGGACAGACACAAAGACACCAACAGAGACCCAAATGTCTTAGAGACAGCATGGGGAGTGGGCAGCCATTATGAGAAGTCAAAATCAAGCTGTTTCACAACATACTGAGATTGGATTAATGATAAAATCACAAGACTGTTAATGTATTTGAACCGCTACAGAAGGTGTATAATCGTTTTTGTTCAACACTGAGATGAACTGACGTCTCCAGCACCCATCAGGACATTTTTTTGGTCCCACTACTCCCACTTTTTGAAGATGTTTGAGGTGCGGGGACACCTCTCCATCTGCAATGACTCAGCGCTGTTAACCACACAATGTTGCACTCCTGCTCACTGATGTGCTCTGGTACCTTTTGACACAAAATGGAAGATAGGCGTTGGGTTGCAACAGACAGGGAATGATGCTACAAAACATAAAGGTCTTGAAATGACTTTGCCAGGCAGTGCATCTAAATCTAAGCATTTTTTTCACTATTGTGGAACAGTAGGAGTGGTGTTATTGTACAGCTCTTCACAACAACACCCTGAACCTTTTTTTCTTTCTCTTATCGGGTGACAACAGCGGTTGAACCTCTCCTTCAGAGCAGTGCTCTTGGAGATTTCACATAGAAATGCCCCATAATCTTATTCACTTTGCAATAATAGCACTATCAGAAACACAGTGCAGCAGTATTCCTGCTTTAAATTATGAGCTCTTCTTCTACAGGTATACACTCTTTTTACTGTTAGCTGTAAATATTCTGTGTTGTTGTTTTTTTAAAGGCGGTACCAACTTTGGTTCCAGAGAGCTAAAAGATAAAAGATGCTTTTCTTGTCGAGTACACTGCAGATGTACAGAAAGATTGCGGAATCGCACTATTTCAGTTAAAGACTTGACGTATAGGGGCTTTTTCTTGTAGCAGTACATAGATGGTATTGCTGGCTGTGGCGAGGGAGGGGTGAGTTGCGCACAAACCAACACTTACAGTTTTGCTGTGTATATTATTGGGTTTCGATTGATGTTCCTCGTCTGAAGTCTATATACCTACGTGGTAAATTATTGAAAAATGAGAGCGACAGTGTGTTAATTCGTGATTAAATCTAATATATACAGACGTTTAATTTATGTTAAGTGTTATGCTAACTTAAAATGAGCGAAGTGTTCACTTTATAATGCATAAGCACATTTTGAATCTTACAATCAAGAAAAAGATAGACTCTAAGCACATTGTTCATAAAGGAGGCCCCAGATTCAGAGTGAGTTTGTGTCCAGTGTATTTGAAGGTCAAAGGTTATCATCAGTGCAATAGCTCATTGTGTACATTGCTAAAATGTCTTTAACATTCATACAATAATGTCATTTATCATCTCACAGGTTCGTAATGTCATTATACCGTATACCTCACAGTGACACGTGCTACTCTGGAGTTTACAGCAGTAAGGTGACGTCTGTATCGGATTGAATTCTGCGACTTGGTCAAGATTTGATTGTTTACAGTGAAGTGCTTTGTTTTCAAGTGACCTTGGCCCCCGATGGGATAACTGTATGTGGTCTGGATGTGTACTGAATCGGTGCAGAGGTGGAGGTTGCACTTTTTCAAAATCTGTACAAGTACTCAGTCTGATGGATCAACAACAGCTTCACTGTGTAAATGTTAAACCCCAAGAAAAGAAGAAAATTGTTAATAATCATAAAATCTCCTCACTGCTTTGGTTTCACTGTTCACAGATATTTATGTTACATCCTGTGGGCTAGCTATATGTTTTGGTCTTCACTGTCCGCCATTGTTGTTTAATGCAGACACGATCTTGCACTGATCGATGTAACAAACACAACATCCCACAAGAAAATGGTTTACATGGTGACGGGCCACCCGAAGTATTATACAAGTTCCAGGGCTCAGTCCTCCAATGGTGAGCTGTAGTTTAGGACAAGTCAGTTGTAATCACATCATAACCGCCACCACATGCAGCCAGTGAGAGGATTTGTGTTCAGGAGCACAGCAGCAGCAGCATGTTGCTATTACTCAATGCTACTAGCGTGTATATCTATCATACTTTAAAAAAGACAAATCTATCAATACACAAAAAAAAAAACATAACTCAAATGAGGTGAATGAAAGGAATGTGCATTAATAAAATAATATGAAATCTTACAAAACAAAATGTGTTTTCCTTTTGTCTGTGGATCTATATTTAATGGGACACCGTTTCTCATCACTGAAATACTTTCAGGCTGTGAATCTGAATAAAATCATCCAAAGTGGGGTTTTGTTTGAAAGACAAGCACTTTAATCATCAGTCATTGCACGCTCCCATAAACTCCATCACTGAATAAAGAAGGCACTCAAATTCACAGTATACAGGCTCAACATCGATTGTCATTCACAGTTTAATACTGTTCACATATATTCATGCACTGCAAGTGTTGATGCTGATCCTCTAATCAGTTTATCTCAAAGACAAACAGCCCCATTTTCAGCTTTGAGACTGCATTTTTCAGATAATCAGATTTTAATAACTGCTTTTTAAATGATTAATTTAGCTTAAAGGTACAGTGTGTAGGATCTGGCGACATCTAGTGGTGTGTTTGCAGATTGCAACCAACTGAGTACCCATTCGCTCACCCCTCCCTTTCCAAGACTGTGGTAACGCCGTTCACCTTGCTCAGAGGCCATCCATACCATAATAACACTACTTTAAGAGCAACGGAAGTCAGATGGCAGCTGGCGGTTCCACGGTTTTGCACTTGGCGGCTCACGTTACAAGCGTTTCAGAGAACTAGAGCCAGTGTTTGGTTTGTCCGTTCTGGGCTACTGTAGAAACATGGCGGACTCCGTGAAGAGGATCCGCTCCCCATGTAGATATGGAGGGCTCATTCTAAGCTAACAAAAACACAACATTAGTTTCAGGTGATTATACACTAATGAAAACATTGTTATGAAGATTTTATTCCATTTCTGCTAATAGATCCCCCGAAACACACTGTTCCTTTAAGGAGTAGAGAATTTTCTCAACCCATAAAGAAACAAGCAATACTTCAGTTTATCTATACATTGACAAAAACATAGTTAAAAACTGTGACATTTATTTTGTCATTTGGATCCGCAGCTCAGATCTGATAAACATATGAAGAGAATTTCGAAAACAGTTAAGACCAACCTTAATTGTTTTAAATTAATCAGGCATTACACACCCACTCAGGCAGCCAGGTTATTTATGCACTCTATGATTTTCTCTCATTTTTCATATTGTATGACAGTGTGGGCTCAAGCATCACCATCTACAATCAAACATTTTACATCCTTACACAATCAGGCACTGAAAACAATGGACAAAGAGCCTGTCCGGTGGCATCATTGTCACATACTAAAAAGACACATTCTACTTATCTTTGAGAGCTTTACTCATTTTTTTTTCTTCTCAAATTAGTTTTTAAATGTGTTAAAAGTCTAACCCCAGAGCCTCTTTCCAGATATATCCAAAGACAAGACAATAATAGAGTAACTAGAAGCATGTTGAATGGCAACTGTAAAATACCACATCGTAGAACTACATTTGGACAGTCAGCTCTCTACATAAAGAGCTGTCAACTCTGGAACACATTACACCAACTGAAATCAAATTAATTCCAAAAATGTAAAGTCCTTTACAACAAAGGTCAAGTGTATTGGAACTATGTTAAATTGCATTGTCCCAAATAAAAATAAAAGCAAATCTTTATAAATGTGACTAAATTATCACCATATCAGGGCAATGTACTGTAAAGGCACTCTGTACTGTGAAGCAAAACAAATCATTTCAAATATTCACACTACTAGCACTCTATTTCTACGGAATGAACACTGTTCAATGTTTAGTTGGCATTTCTGGAATTCAGTCGGAGATACCATCAAAAATAAACTCTAGGAATTAACACGCTCATTAGTTTTAAGTTTGTTTCCCAGAGGAATTCACTCAATGTAGAAAGTGAAGTGTGACTCTCCCTGTCTCTTAAATTAAGTTGCTGTATCATTGGCCATCTTTGCTGTGGCATTTTGGTGTGTGAGTGTGTAATACAAACCCTGAAACTGAGACAACAGCTGCATACTTTGACAAGTTAGTGGGTTTATAAACAGCCTCACTGCAACGTTGGATCAAAACTGGATCAATTAATGTTTTAAGTTGGCTTTCCAAATGCCATTTTATGTGCATTGTAGTTCAAGGCACTGGAACATCTGATCATTGATGTAAAATAAGATTAAGACCAGAATTTGTTAAGACCCCAAAGTTAGAAAAATATTGGCCAACAGAAATATATATTATGTCACAACCTCTATAAATACACAAATAAATAATTAGGTAGATGTGCATTTAAAAATGCACTACTATACACACACATACTGTACATGCAAACATATTCCCCATACATGTAAGACATTCCTTAATACTAAAGCAGCACATTGCTCTATCAAAGATACATATCACTCTGATAATTTGTCATTTTTAACAAATGTACAGTATCTCTAGGCATTCAGAAGTGAGTCAGCACCCAACATTAGCTTCCCTGCCTTTAGTCTGGAACCAAATTACAGTACAGGCTTTTGTCCACTTCTTTAAAACAATACTGGATATTGAAAGTTGGTATCTGACCACTTTTGAACTGCTTTAGAGGTTCATGAACTGAAATAGTAAAATCTTTGTAAACTCATGCACTAACAGGAAGTACTTCAAATATAAAATCATTGCGTAGATACGCTGTAATTGATCCACGTTGGATCAAATTGTAAACAATACCATATGTTACATCAGTAACATGATCACATCACGAGAAAAAGGCAGCATGGCTTCCTGAAGAGATCCAAGTGAGTCTGTATGACTTCATCTTTCTCCTCAGGCGGTGATTTTTGCTGACATGAAGGGAGAAAAGAAGAAATCAAATGCAAACTTCAGGGCTTTCATTGTGGTGCGCCTCCAGTCTCTCTCTATCTTCACCTGCCTGCCTCCAGTCCGCCGTGATGAAACACAGTCCAGACAGTGGATGGACTTCAGCTCGAAGGCCGGAGCTCTGGCTCCTAGACGGCCCTCCAGCTTGGTGCTGTACTCCACCATATCACCAGGATTTAGGTTGAGCAGAACTTGTCTGAACTCATGGCTGGCTAGTAGGATTATATCTATGGCTGGGTCCTCCACACCTTCATCCCGAATCATCCCTACTGTCACCTCAAAGAGGTGGCTGTCGAAGCGCTTGATATGGCAGGTGTTTTTGGCCAGAGCCTTGATCTGACACAACTCTTCCTCGTCTTGCATCCGGAGCAGTTCGGGCAGTGAAACGGTAGCCGACGCAGAACCGGCCGCCAAATTGGCAGCTGTTAGGTTTGCGACTGTAGCATTCTTTGGCTCACATCTGGGATACGTCTCTCCATACAGGCAGCGCAGCCAGTCTCCCATGAACACCGGCAACATGTTGATGACCGACTGTGCCCCGTTTTCAGTATCGGCCACGCGGACGAGCTTGAAACGGCCAGCCCAGGTGACTCTGTGTCCATGCAGGTGGCTACAGAAAAGCTGTGTCTGGGCCATGCCTTTAGTTTCCCAGGCATGGGGCCCGCACGCCTGGCTGTACTGTCTCCAAGTCAGGCTGGAGTTGTACACCTTCTGTCCCTCTGCATGGTACACATAGATAGAGAAGAACAGGATCACCATGGAGATGCAGAGCAAGATGAGTTTGACTGGGCCGCGTTGGGTCAGCGAGCGGAAGACGTCCAGAATAGACATACTGAACCGCGTCCACAGCCGCAGGGTGACGGGGATCGCACAGACTACCAGGGTCACAATCACTTTCGTCAGTTCCAGCTCCAGGAACCACTTGAAGACCTGGATGAAGAGCATGGCGGCGAGGCCAAAAGCCAGAACGGGCAGGGCGAACAGGAAGAGAAAGTAGGCCACACAGGTGCGGATCAGACCCACAGCAGAGGAACTCTGGAGGAGCACCACGGAGAACTCACACCACATGAAGCACACAAGGTACGGAACCAGGAAGCAGTAAGTCCCCTTGAAACCACGCATCCTGGCCATGCTGAAGGGGAAAACAGACAGAAAGAAAATAAATAATTTTGAAGCCATAAACACTTAAAAAAGCTGGGTGGACCCACTGACACACTCCAGTGTCTGAACTGGTGTTGAACAAACACATCCAACAGGCTAAATACTCACCTGAAGAACAGATAGAAGAGATAAACATAGAGCAGACAGGGGAGACTGAGCTTCAGCACCACGGACTCCCCCAGTGGCAGGGTGGTGAAGGTGCGCCCCAGGCAACGAAGCACTGTCCTGTTCTCTGGCAAGAACTGGGTCAGGCAACACAGAGATGATGCAACCTGGATTAACAAAAAGAAAGTACACACATAAACTAGATTTTTTGCTAGACTTTGAGAGAAGGGTTTTATTTCTAACCTAAATCTGTCAGATTAAAAAGCATTAAAATGACCACATTTCTCCATGTTTTAGCCCATCAAATTCAGTCATGTCAAAACATTTCCACAAACTTGCTTTATGCCGAGTAAGATTTTAGTTGTGATGGTAACAGTGTTAAAGGTGCAGTGTGTAGGATCCGGCGGCATCTGGCGGTGAGGTTGCAGATTGCAACTAGGCTTGGGCGGTACAACGTATCACGGTATACCAGGGTATTTAGAAATCTTGACGGTATGATTTTCGAAAACGTCATAAATACAGATGCTGCGCTTTCTATGATGCTGTATTTGATGTGATGTATTGTAGTGCACAACACGCGCCCCCAAAGGTCGGTATGCTGTAACAGGCAAGCTCAGAAAGTTGGCGACTGAGTGTTTTGGGTTTAGTCTTCTTCCAACAACAAAAGCAGTTTACCACATGATTTTATTCAACTGCCAGTCTGCCACCACCACCCGTATATATCCATTCAACCCACTGATATGTCAGCACCGTCGCTACCCGCTGTGTGCGGCGTAATATTAGCGAGTGTGCGGTCGAGAGACAGAGAGAGAGAAATATGTGAAATTACCACGACCTCTTGACAGCGCATTACGTGGTGGTGGCACAGAATGTGTTAAAATCACGTGCCGCTATCTGGGCCGCTATCTGGGCTACTGTAGAAACATGGCAGAGGACCCGCTCCCTATGTTGATATAAACGGCTCATTCTAAGGTAACTTTAGTGATTATACACTAAAGAAAATATACTTATTAATTATTATATTCCATTTCTGCAAATAGATCCTCCTAATTGTTACACACTGGTCCTCTAAATGTACTGTGTGATTTGTAGTTAACAGGCTACAACATGCAAAACTGTGATTCTGATAATTCAATGTTATGTTATGTGAGTGTCGTGCGCCCCCTGACCTCTATGACCATGGCTCGGCGTGCATATGTGGCAGCGGTCGGGCTGAGGCTCTTGTAGCTGACAGCAGTGAAGAAGATGGCCACGGTGGAGAGCTCAGAGCAGGGGATCCAGCCCTTGTCAGCTACAGGGAAGGAGAATATGACGAAGAAAACGGACAGGATGAAATAGAGGTACGGTTCTAGGTTGTTCCAGCCAAAGTTGGTCTCCGCCTGCTCCACATCCAGGCCGGGTTCAAAACGTGTCAGCAGAGATGTCAGGGCTTTGAAGTTCTCCCAAGTCTGTGGAAAAAAGGGAAGACAGATGTTGGGTCAAAGGAAGAAAGCAGTGCTGAGAGTTAAAAATAAGATTTTGAACATCCATAAATCATTACCACTATTACTGCCAATTTTGAGACATCAGTAATTACTGTTAAGTCACAAGATCAGCGTCAACTGACCTCTCAACTGCATTTCATGTTATTCCAACAGGTCAGGTTTCATGTAAAATACTGTATGTGTGCTTTATGACTGCAAGGACTGATATAGTTTGTGAAAAGAGGGAAAGACAAATGGAAAACTTCCAAGTAGGGCTGTCAGTCAATTAAAATAGTTAATCGCGATTAATCACACATTTTTTATCTGTTCAAATTGTACCTTAAAGGGAGATTTGTCAGGTATTTAATACTCTTATCAACATGGAAGTGGGCAAATATGCTGCTTTATGCAAATGTATGTATATATCTATTACTGTAAATCAATTAACAACACAAAACAATGACAAATATTGTCCAGCAACCCTCACAGGTACTGCATTTAGCATAAAACAATATGCTTAACTCACAACATGGCAAACTCAAGTCCAACAGTATCTTGAAGTCAGAGGTCAAGGGACACCTTTGAAAATGGCTATGACAGTTTTTCCTCACCAAAACTTAACATACGTTTTGGAGCTTTATTTAGCCTTCTTCGCGACAAGCTAGTATGACATGGTTGGTACTAATAGATTCCTTAGGTTTTCTAGTTTCATATGATACCAGTATCTTCTCTTGCTAGCGAACTAGCTTTAAAACCAAGCCCACTACATCCTAAAAATCGCAAGTTGCATTAATGCATTAAAGAAATTAGTATCGTTAAAACTAATTTGCGTTAACGTGTTATTATCGTGTTATCTTTGACAGGCCTACTTCGAACAAGTTCATCCACATCAGTAAAGTGGAAAACAAAAACAAATACATCATCATCTTCACAGAACAGAGAAACATGTAGAGCATTTGCATTGAAAAGAAATTGGGCTCAATCGCCAGCTGCAATCACCTTGCTGCTCTGGAGAACACGCAGAGTGCAGATGATCATGGAGACGAAGGAGAGGTAGAAGACAAGCAGGGGGATGACAAAAGCAAACAGGTCGGCTGTCAGGTTGCTGATGATGAAGAAGAAAATAAGTGCGTTGACATGTTGCGTGGGGATGACGGTGCTCAGCCACTGGACGCCGGCCCGCGACGCCCAGTCCACCAGGTGCTCCTTCATCTCAACAATGCCGTGCAGCGGGTACGTCAGCACCTGAAGTGAACACAGACAGATATAAAAGGCAAAAACATTGTTTTCATGCACTGGTCAATTTTGAGATTTCGGGCTTCTTTGTCTTCTTTCAGACTAGTGGAGAGAAATCATCCAAAATACACATTTAAATACACCAAACTTTCCAGTTTCATTCCTATCTATATCCTGAAGGTGTTTTACAGAAGGGTTTGTTCATATATCATTCATAGCCGGATTTATAGAACATTTTATTCTTAAAAACATGGCGAAAATGAATTTTTTATGGCCGTTGACAGTATTTTCTGATGAAGACTAAAACCATCCACAACAAAAGATATTCAACAGATACATAATGAAGGATAATTCAAAGAATATAAAATGAATTCTAATAAAATATGATTACCGTTAAGCGTGATTTCATGTCCATGGCTTGTTTTATGTTCTGCCTCGTGTCCAGCATCATCCCACTTCGGCCAAAACTCCAAGAACGTTTAAAGGCGTTCTTGTATCCTGATGGTACCAGCTCAGACTTGTGCTATAAAACGCAAATACACACACATATAGTCTGAATAGTTACAATTAAAATGAAAATCTGTGTCCTTATGATGACAGATTACTTCTATTTTTTGCTGACTGGGTCTTTTACCTCCCCACTGCTGCCGTGAGGCGTAGGGCTCTCAGTCTTGGCGGTGACCTGGCTGCCAGTTTGGGACGCAGAGGGGACGATACCTTGTGCATACTGTTTAGTCATCTCAACAAAGTCATCCAGGTCCACCAACTGTGTGGCTGAGAGGACACAAAGACAGCAGTTATAGAAGAAGACACTTTATATTCTCTGCTTGTCTCTCTCTCTGTCTGTCTGCATACTTACACTCATTGCTGACCAAGCTCTCCAAAACTTTCTGGGTCTGGCCTGAGGTCGGGCCAGGAATCCTGCTTGCAGTGCCACCTATTGGTGAGGAACGACCACAACATCAGTGAGTGTCACAGTAACATTTCCCTGGAAGCCTGCAGCATGCAATGTGATATTCTTCACCATGACAGCTGCAAATACTGAAATGACAAAGGGGAATATGTGATATATTTAACAGCAATGGCGGCTATCATTATAACAACCTGCTACAGCATTCTGGGCTGTCTGTAGTACATAATGCTGGATTGTTGTCAAAATTAAAAAAATACTTGCTATGGCATTGATCAGTGGTGGACTCAGGCTGTCTGATGGGCAGGGGCGAATAAAATAAAAAAGGGCACCAGGTGCATGCGGTGGAGCACCAGCGTGCAGAAAGTTTTCTTTATTAGTTTTCAGACTGCGTCATGTTTTCTCCACTGGAACGGCACCCAAGTGGGCGCTGTATCATGTTTTGTCAACAATAGGGGCATCCAAGAGGGCACTTTATCATGTTTTCTCTACTGGAAGGGCACCCTAGAGGCCACTTTATCACATTTTCTCTACTGGAAGGGCACCCCAGAGGCAACTTTATCACATTTTCTCTACTAGAAGGGCACCCTAGAGGGCATTTTATCACATTTTCACAACAGGAAGGGCACCCTAGAGGCCACTTTATCACATTTTCTCTACAGGAGGGGCACCCTAAAAGGCACTTTATCTTGTTTTCTCCACTAGAGGGGGACCCTAGAGGCCACTTTATCATGTTTTATCCACCATAGAGGCATCCAAGAGGGCACTTTTGCTGTGTTTCTTTTGAACATGGGGGCACCCAGGGGGTGTTGATGGCGTCTTTGTCCACATGTCTGTGATTGTGTATGTGCATCCTACCTTGCACTGCATTGACCTGGCCGACATTTTCCAGCATCTCAGCCACAGCCACCTTCTTCTTCCTGTCCGGGTTGAGTTTCCAGTACATCATCATGGCTGCCTTACGTACTGCCAGCTCAAAACTACTCTCTGTCGACAACTTGCGCACTTCGGCCTCATTCTCTGGAGTGATTCCTAGTAGGGGATGACACACAATGAACAGTTAAGGAACTACAAAACACAAATACACAAACACAGCGTATTGTATTCTGTAACATTAACCTTTTCTCTGGATCCAACAGCGCTGCAGTGCTCTCGCTGCACCTTTTCTTCCCTGTTTAGCTGCTTTAACCAGCCAATTAACAGCCAGACGATTATTTAGCTCTGTATCTTTCTCTTCAGCGAGAATCAAGTAGTGTTGCCCCAGCTGAAACACAGGAGAGAGGAGATGTGAGGGCGTTGTCTAACTAAGTACAATGGGAGAATGTCATTAGTTAGTTTGGATAAAAGGCCCTGGTTTTATAGGGACTATTTCTTTGGTAGAAAGTAGTTCCAATCAAAACAGTTCACAGTGAAGTTCATGGAACCACATGGTCGACAGATGATTAAAGAACCCATAATTCACTATGGCCATCAGTGTCTCCGTCGTGGCTGACTACCAGGGGTAGCAGAGGCCCCAGTGGCATATCAAGTGACTGTTTTCTAATCTTAACTGTCATTTTATAACTTTCTTCTCTCACAGTTATCCTTAAATGTGTCTATTCGTAGGGGGATGAGATGTGTTTTCATTTGCTCTGCATTAATATATTCCCTTTCTGTGTCTTTGTTAGATATAGTAAGCATATAATCTCATAAACCTGCTTTATTAGCATGCATTTTAAATCAACAGTGTTGTCAAATTACACTTATGCAGTCACAATAAACACTGATTTCCTGTGTTTTTCCTATTTGGCATATTGCTTCTGTAACTAACGTTTACGCATTGGATCCTTTTAATTATTATCTTTATTTTTTCTCTATTTATTTCCTCTTATTATTTTTCTTTTGTTTTTTTTATTTATCTATGTATTTTTATTTACTATTTATATCTATATTATAATTTTTTCTTCTTTCCCCTAAACTTTATTCTTGGTAATTTTCCTAATATCATAGTTTTTTCCTTCCTTGGTCCCAGGGAAGGTAGGGAGGGATAAGGGGTGGGTAATGTCTTTACGAGTTTGGTATGTTTGTATATGTGTGTATGTTTATATAATGCAAAACTTCTTAAATACAGTTATAACAAACACTGATTCCCTGTGTGTGACTGTAGGTGTATTATGATGTATAGCTTTGTGGCGGTACTGATTTCCCCAGACGTTAGTTGTTCAGGCAGAAGACTGAAAAACCGTTCCCATCCACATAATAATATAAAATAAAATGCCTCCTTAATAATAATAATGAACAAATGCCTCTTCGATAATGAACAAATGCCTCTACAATAACAAACAATTAAGGAAACTGAAATATTGTTTTTATTTTTCCTTTTACCCTCCTTTAAAGTTTCCCAAATAAAATAC